>OY978216.1:3331250-3494750 GCA_963854785.1 Vaccinium vitis-idaea | reverse complement strand
GTCCATTAATAATCTTCGGATATAGTATAGAAGCCAATTTTAGAGAGTTCATTGGAGTGCTCTCATACTCCTAAATTAGCAAGTCCTTAACAAGCAAAATTGGACTTCACTCTTGCTTATGTGTCAACTTTAGGAGTTATTTTAGGAGCCAAATATAGAGAGCCCACTATGGATGCCCTGAGCTCCCTAAATTTGGGCTTTTTAAAATGACTCATAGGGTAGACATAGGCAAAAGTGGAGTCCAATTTTGTGTGTTAAGAATTTGCTAATTTAAGAGTGTGAGAGTACTCTAATGAACTCACTAAAATTGGCTTACTAGACTATGTCCTAAAGATTATTTATGTACACAAAAATATAAGTGAATCCCCATTCCAAAACTTAACTAGACTATCTCTCTTCTTCTCACTCCCGACTCCCTCTCTAAACTTAACTAATGTGGTAAAGAGTCATCCTTAGGAGCTTATATAGTGAAACCCATTTAAGACCACAATTGAACAAATGAGTTGTTAAATATTAGGAATCTCACCTAGCAGTTATTTTAGGAGCCCATTGTGGATGTCATTAGCTCATTTGGGTTCCGTTCCTCTTATCAAACTTTTTTAACTTTTTGTTCAAGGAATCCAAAAAGTAGCAAAAGTCTCTCTCACAAAGAAGTCTCATAAGCTAAAAAAACACACAATAAGATTAGCAATATTTTTGTCTACAACTTAAACACACATCTAGGAGGTTCTGTTAACTTTGTTCGCTTATTTATCCCTCATAATGTATATTTTCCTTTATCTGTTAGCACATTACCCACCAATTAATTTGCATCCTTTCTTGTTAAAATGCCTTTGTCAAAGTCATTGTGTAAAAAGTGACGAAGTACCAATGATAATGTTTAGGTTTGGTTTATTTTGGCATAATATTTTTTGTCAAATTTTACTTTGGCTACCTAAATGGCTCGTGTATGGATTTGTTGTAAGAACACGTACATTTGCATACACACATTCACATGCTTAAATTTGGGTGTCTTTAAACTTTTTCTTGTATATGTGAACCCCATGCATGTATGTAAATTTGTGTGCAAGTAGAACTTTTTGTTCATTTTTTTTAAAAAAAAGAACCTTTTGTTTTCTTCACAATGTCTTCACATTCTAAATCTCAGTCAATATGTAGCCCTTGATAAAACTCAAAAGAAAAACAAGATTCATGTAGCCAACTCCAATGACTTGGGATTTAAGGCTCGGTTTGATTTGGTATATATATCAGGTGAATATATAGGTATTTGATAAGAAAAGATAACAATGGATTAGACTTTCTTGTCAAATCATTCATTTGAATAGAGTAATTTTGTGAGAGATGAAAGAAAAAAACCAAATAAATGTTTTGAATTGACTCATTTTCTTTACACCCTTTGTCACAATTTAAGGGGTGGTTAGTATTTGATAGGAAAATTTTTGAGCAACTACGACTGGCCGACCTTGTTCGTTTTGGATTTCAAGACCGGATTTTTTATTGGAGTATTACTCAATCATTACTCACATTTCTCTCAAATTATTACCCTTATTTTTACTTATTATTTTTATTTCTCTCTCTATCTCTCTCCAATCATTACTCTATCTCTAATTATTATTCTCATTTCTCATTACCCCCAAAACAAAACCAAATACAACTACGTCAAGAAAAAAAATATCTTTAGCTATATAGCATCCAATAGTACACACTAAGTCGAATTATTCATTGCTCCCGGAGTACCACCACGTAATGCTCTAGATCACTCTAGTAATGCTCTAGATCACTCTAGCATAATGTAAATGTGCATGGTTCGGAGCACTACGTGGCTTGTTCTGGAGCATGAATTAAAGTAAAAGCCCAAAGGAAATGCCAGCTGCCCAGCTAAGACTGATCCCTCCAAATTAAGGCCCAATTACAGCGTTTCGCTTGACAGCTCCTTCATGCCATTCAACTTTTGTATATCTCTGGAATCGGTTGTTTGTAGCAGATGTCTGTATGTAATGAGTAAATGCATTCATAGAGCAGTACAGTGTAGGGGGTAGGGCCTATGTATAATGTATGTGTAGGGGGGGTAGAGTGGTCCAGCTGCTTTTTAGATAGGGTTCTGTTGGCAAAACAGCACAGACTGCGGATGGAGATGGTAGGAAGGAAGGAAAGGAAACCCTAATCTTTTTTGGATTTCTTGGTTTGCTAATTGCTTTTTTACTTCCAGCATTAATGGCCTCAATGAAGCAGATGATCAATTCAACTGTACCCTAGTCACCATTTATTCTTGTCGTCTTGGCCTTTTCAGATTTGCCAGCTTTGAGAGAGAGCTGGGGGGCATCCCAAGCATGGATCCCTTCAAGAAAAAGACCAGTTGTAATAAGAGATTCTTAGACCACAAGGAGAAGGGGGACCCTGCCGTGCGTTGGCGGAGCGGGGGGGCCTCTAGTGTGCCGAACTCATTACAGGGTGTAGTGAGCTCGGCTCGACCGTCCGATAGGCGATTGACGGTTCAGATAGTGAGCTCCTCACTACAGTGCCCCGCTCCCCCGCCGTGCGTTGGGGCTTGGGCACAGCAGGCTGTTGTGCCAACCAAAGGGGTCACGACTAGAGTGCAAAAACATTATTCAAATCGTTCATTTTGTAGAGCTCAACGCATTTAAGTTAGAATCATAGATGCATATATCCAATTACTGATCATTTATGCACTGTTTCGAGAAAAAAATCCTAAAAATTCCTTCATATCATGTAAACTTACCCTTGCGTCTCCTCATGTAAGCTTACCCGTAGTCTGCTCCATATGCTTCATTGAGGAACCAATTTTATACAAAAGCATTTCTGGCATATCTTTGTTATAAAGAGTTGCAGTTATGCCCTTCTTTTTTTTAAAACTGAGTAAAACATGTTCTACAAAACTAATTGATTCTTAAAACAAACTTATTGCTCTTTATAAGACAGGTCGTTCTCTCACGATACATCAACTCAGAAAACTGACTTAAACCAATTCTTGAGTTAATTCAGTTTCTGGAATAGTAACACGAGGAGTTGCAGTTTCCAGTAACATGAGTTGCAGTTTTGCACCAACAGCTTATTGGTGAAGACCCATATGAACCATTCCAAAGAAAAAAGGCAGCAAGAGGGCCCAAACTTATGCGAAAATGATGTCAGTTCATCTCTAGCCAATTTGATAAGGTATAAATGCAAATGACATAATCCCATAAACAAAAACCCACATGCAGAACAATGTTACTCTTGTAATGTAAATTTCCTTTTGTTATCCTTCTAGGACCCAGTCTAGTTCAAGAATCGGCATTGCAAAATCAACATTTACAAGTGTACTAGGAGTACAATTTGACCATGTTGATCATAAGATTCTAACAGACCATTAGAAGTTTTTTTTTTTTAATAGCTGCGACCATTAGAAGTTCATACAATCAATTATCTGGCCTCCTATATACACATTTTTAGAGAACATCGTACTAAAGCCAACTTCTTTACAACGGCAAACTTGAATAAGAACTTGAGTACTAAACCGACAATTTGCATAATTTTACATATCATACATACCTTCAAATGCGACGAAATCATGCTGAACTCAAAGCAAAAGCGCTTGTAGGATCTGCAGTCCTTCACGCTGAGAGTAGGTTAGAGCATCCATCAGCATCGAATTCTGTAAGAATTCAAAGTCAATATGCTTTTTGAGAATGTCACCAGAAATCTCCACAAGAGCAGACACCACCCTCAAAATGATGAAATCTGTTAGCATCCCTCACAATAATTACTCTTCGAAAAAACTTTGAAACTAGCTTACTGAAAGTATGGCAATCTCCACAAACCCGTAAATTCTTTGTGATTCGGATTGGAGTGCCCTCAGGTGTACTAATTAAGGCATACGCAATAGCCAACCTCTCACTGTGCCCATGAAGCATCTTAACTTTCTCTTTTTCTTCTACGTCGTGCAAAACAAATTCGGTTTGAGCCACATACCCTCCTTCTGTTTCCAATATGTCAATAATCTGACCCAACTTTTCATAAATCTCATAAGATTGCGGATGAGATCTGTCCCTTGCAATAAAAGTGTGAACCTTGTTTTCAACCTCAATCCAACTGCACGCCGGATCTTTCTTCAACTGTTTCTCCTTCATCCTCATTCTAATGTCCGCCACATCATCCCATCTACCCTTCGCAGCTAAAACATTAGAGGTAAGTACATAATTTCGCGGATTCTCTGGATCCAACTCTAGAAGCTTCCGTGCCGCAATTTCTCCTAAACTGTTATTGGAGTGAGTTTGACAAGCCCCTAAAAGAGCACGCCATATTGCAGCAGTAGGTTCTGTCAGCATTCTTTCAACAATCTGAAACGCTTCTTCTAAGTGATTTGCACGACCAAGAAGATCAACCAGACATGTACAGTGCTCTGGCCATGGCTCCAATTGATATTCATTTTTCATTGCTTCATAAAACTTTCTACCTTCGTCAACCAGTCCTGAATGGCTGCAGGCATAAAGAAGGGCCAAGAATGTAACATGATCCGGAACTAGATTTTCATCCTCCATCTGTTTAAACAAATCAACAGCAGCTTTACCACGGCCGTGCATCCCATTTGCATTGATCATACTAGTCCATAAAACCAAATCTTTATCTCTGGTGCAATTGAATGCCCTTAACGAGTAGTCTATAATACCACAGTGAGCATACATATCCACAAGAGAGCTTGCTATAGAACCCTCTCGAATAAAGCCCTTCCTAATTAAGAACCCATGAATCTCTTTTCCTTTCCGCAAGGCAGATAAACTTGTCACAGCAGATAGCACGCTCATTAGTGCTATAGAGTCGAGTTCAATGCCTGTTTCTTTAAGTGAAAGGAAAAGGTATAGCGCCTCGTTTGAAAACCCATTATGAACATAACAAGAGATCATGCTTGTCCAGGAGACAATACATTTATCTTCAATCAATTTGAAAACGTGAGATGCATAATGTACATTTCCACAGGCTCCATAAACATCCACAAATGTGTTGTGGAGCACAAGATCAGATAATCCTCTTCTCAAAATGTAACCGTGAATTTCCTTTGCAAGGGAAACGCACTTCAACCCACTACAGGCACGCAAGATGCTTCCGATCATCAATTTATCAACACCTATTTTCTCCATTTGTGCTTTCTGGAACAATTCTAAGGCCCTCAAATGACAATTATTCTGAGCATGGCGAGCAATGACCGTTGTCCAAGAAATGATGTCTTTTTTTGGTATCCTATCAAAAACAAAATCCATATAATTGGTCTTAGAACATTTCCCATATAAATCTATGAGAGTGTTTCCAACTAGCAAATCGGTATCTAAACCACTTTTTATGGCATAGGCATGAATTTCCATACCACACATTAGATTTCCCAACCGAGCAGAGGCAGCAAGCAGACTTACAACTGAACCATGGTCAGGTTTCAGACCGGCCTCTTGCATCTCATGACAGAAATGCAGAGCTTCACTATAAAGACCATTACGGATGAAACCCGAAAGCATCGAATTCCAAGATATAGCATCCCTATCATCCATGCCGTCAAATATTCTCAAGGCTTCACCAATCTTACCACACCTTGTGTACATAACAATCAAAGAATTGGCCACATATACATCAAGATGGTGACTGGATTTCAAAATAGTAGCATGGATCTCCATGCCAACTTTTTCAAGTGACATGTCCTCACTAGCTTGAAGTGCCATAACAAAACTATAAGTGCTTGGGCTGAGACCAGCTTCCAGCATTTCCTCAAAAATCCTCAAGGCTTCAATGGACTGTCCACTAGCAATATAAGCTGAAATTATTGAGTTCCATAACACAACATCTTTTGCACTCATTCTATAAAACATCTGAATTGCCACCTCAAGAGCATCACACTTTGCATACATACCCACTAGTGAATTGGCAATAAACGCATTATCAACAAAGCCCAATTTGATTGCCAGGGCATGAATTTCTCTCCCATTGCAGAGATTCTCAAGCTCTCCACAAGCTTTAACTACTGAAGGGAACGTACAAGCATCAAGAGGAACCCTGTAAACTCGCATCATACTATACAATTCAAGTGCTTCAAAAGGTTCTCCATTTGCAACATAGGCACCAATCATGGCATTCCATGTGAAAATACTTCTTTCACACATTCTATCAAACACCTTCTCAGCATCCAAAAGAGACCCGCATTTCCCATACATAAACACGAGCTTAGTACTCAAAAAGACACTATCATCTACAGCATTCGATTTGGCGATATGGGTATGTATTTGTTGGCCTCGTCTTAAACATTTATCGCTTGCGCAGAGCTCAAGGACTAATGAATAAGCCTCATCTAAGCAAAACTGAGGTGGGTTTTGACCAGTGAAGGAACTACTAAGTGATTGGAAAGCTTCTTTAAGGCTTTCTTGGCGGTAAATCCCTTTCAAAGATGAGGTTTTGATGGGTTTTTGAGAGATTTGAACAGGTGGGGTTTTCCAATCGGTGGGTCCCAAAAAGGTTGATGGGGGATTAATGGCAAAGTGTTGGAGTGATGTAGCCATACTGGTGCATGGAATGGAATAGACGAAAGGGTGTTGGGTCAACGAGGAATTCCTCAAGGATTTGGCAATGGATACGAATTCCTCAAGGATTTGGCAATGGATACTAGAGTTTTCTTAGTATCAGATATATATAATTCCGTGTCACAACCATCATCACAAATCCGTTGTCGTCCAGCGGTTAGGATATCTGGCTTTCACCCAGGAGACCCGGGTTCGATTCCCGGCAACGGAACTTTTTTGCCCTTTCTTTTGGGTACATTTACGAGCTTAATTTCCCCACGTTATTTATTGAGAGAATTAGTCAATTGTCAACTGGTTATTTTGCAGAAGTTAATCGTGTAAGATAAATTTATTCAGATTGATTTCCTCTACTTTTTGGATATTAAGTAATCATTTGTACCAAGCAGAAGAAACAATCACGAGAACGTGACATTTTGCTTACAAACAAAGGAACAAAACCAAAACAAAACGCACAAAAACAAAACCAATGTTGAAATTTCGACATTACTATCACCCAAAGCTTTTGCTGCTGCTAATTGATTCCTTACTAATTAACGGATTGTCGCAACCTATAAGTACATGCCTACTAATTGCTAAGGATGATTCCTTGTTTGCGAACAATTCGTCCTAGAGAGAGAGAGAACATTTCGGTACAAAAATCAGCAGCAACTGCTCAATTTCAATTGCACAAAACGAATCCAGGAGCCAAAAGCAACTCACTTTGACCAGTTGATAGATTTCCATTCTCACTATGTCCTTTTTCACTGCTACCAAACACTTTTCTAATTTCTATACAACTAAGATTACACAATGTCACTTGCCCTTTCCTATATATACAACAAAACAAGATGCATTACATCGACTTTCCTCTGCAAAACCAAAATCCCGTCCGTAGATTATTCAAAATGCAACACAAGCAGCACATTCTCCTCCAGTCACAAGCCTCATCCCTGATAGGGGAATATCTCCAGCTTCAAAGGGTCAAAAACAAATTTGAAGCTCAAGGCATTTCTTCTTCCTCATCATTCATTTTCCCAGCCTGTCTCAGTTCAAGGCCAGCTCTGCCATTTTGCTTCCCACTTTCCATGTTTCCTGAAACAGAATCCGCTTCTTTTGCCAACTATGGTGGACACACAAAACCCTCTACCCCCAGTTTATATCAGAAAGAATCCAAAGAAAAGGATTCAAATATCCAAAGACTTCACTAAAAATTTCCCAAATTATCACCCATGATTAATAGAACGTCTCAAGCTCTCATCCGGCAGCGTCCATGAAAGCAAATGCCCACTAGAATCCCCACTCAACAACTGCTTAAGGTCATCCGTAAGAGTAAGTGCAGTAACCGGATGCTTATGAAACTTCAAAACCTTGTGCAAGACCAACATGTATTCCGGTCCTTTATCCCCCAACCCTAACCCTCCCATTGCATTATTGGTCGCCTTGCTTTGGGAATTCCTCGGGTCAGAGCAGTGAATCATTTCCCATACCTTCACAGCTCCGCTCTGGTGACCTGTTACATACCAGTTTGTCTCCATCCAATCGGAAAAGGTACAACTTGTCACTGAGAGAATGAAATCCGATGGAAGTTGGGATGTGTTGATGACAGCAAGGCAGTCCCCATTGATACTCCAAATGGCGAGCATAACTCCAGCAGCAGTAACAATTTCCCCAGTTAAATCGTTTACATATATTGCCGAAACTGGAGATGGGAACTCAGGAAGCTGCCTAATGAAAACCAAAGAGCTGAGATCCCACAAAATGACAGTGCAATCGTCGGAGCCGCTCACAATCATCATATAAGGCTGGCTAACATGAAGGCATGTAATTCTGCTAGTGTGGGCACAAAGGGCTTTTTCCAATTCCAGGCGTCTTATAGCACGAGGGCCGTACTTGCTAATTCTCCAAACGCATACTAAACCATCATCTGCCCCACTAACCAGAATCTGACCATCGTGGCTTACACCTACGCATTGGATCTGGTGGGCTCCGTGAAGATTCTCATGGGTAGAAAGGAGTCTGTCCTGATCGTAGCTCATAAACCTCAAGCTACGATCTGGGAAACCCCATGCAACATATTTGGTATATGTTCTGGGTTTAAGCAAGTTATTTGTCCCTGCCACAAGAATTTTCTCATTCGAGCTGACAATCTGAGATATGGAAGATGAGGTCTTGCGAATCTCATGCGGAAGGAGATGATTGGAGTGTTTGAGCGGATGAGGAGGCAGCTTCCTGTCAACGCGCCTTTTTACATGTGATTTAAGGAATAGTTGCTTGGGAGTTTGCCCAAAGTGATTAATTTGTGCTAGGATGGAAGCTTTCATTGCAGGATCTGTAACAGAGTCTATATCAACGTTCCCTTCATATGTATAATGATAGAAAACGTTAACAGCTTCCTCAGCAGCCTGTCATAACAAAGCAGGTTTTAGATATAAAAGCTGGCCATTGAGAGAACCGAACCAACACTTAAATACAAAGGCACAAACATTCTTTCTATTCAACCATCCCACATAAGAAATAGTTCGAGGATGGATTAAATAGCACATGTTTTAAGGGTGAGATATTAGGAATAAACCAGTAATCTTCAGAGGAAGGGAGGGAGGGAGAGGTGGGAAATACAAGGTGCAATAAGTTTCAGGATTTAGCATGTGATGCTGGAAGTTTACACTATCTTAAATGATAGAATTTTTTTTTTTTTTTGGGTAATTAATGATAGAATTAACATTAATAGGTGTCTGACTCCCTCTCCGAATCTTTACAAAACCTGTATTACTCATTTTTAATACATTGTACCTATCCAAAAGAACATATCCTTTCTAAATATTGCCAGTAACAAAGGTTCACAACATGCAATTATTTTGCAAAATGTAATACATGCTGCCCCAAAAGTGCTCGGAAAAGTATAATCCGCCACCCCATATATATTCACCTCCCACTGATCAGAATCTTGCATCCGTCCATGCATGTGGCATTAGCAGTTTAAGATTTTAGCTTTTGTTATTCACTAGGACTTCACCCACTCCAATAGGGAGTACAAAGAAAAACATCAAGATACAAGGGCACAAAAGGATCTTATTTCAAGAAGTTAATTATGGACTTTAGGAAATTAGCAAGATTGGATACAATTAGATGGATGAATGGATACGTAGCGAGTAAATAAGGATCAATATTTCTAAAGATTCATTAAGGACCTGAAGGATTGACACAACTGGATACGATTTTATTAAGGAATAGATCACAGACCTCGCAAGTGCTTTAGGTGGTTGGACAAATCTCACGTTGTAAACTAGAACAGGATTCTATTCCATATAGTAAGTGGATGATCAAGAATGTTAGATACGCACCTTTCCCCTCTGCTTATATCCAAAGATCAGGTCTATCCAGTGATGAAGATTTTCTGAAATATAATCAGATTCCAATGCTTCCCTATGCCTCCTGATGAACTCTCTAGCACTGCCTTTGGCCCAAGGAGGTAGCACAACATCACCAACCTGGCAAAGCACCCATATGACATAAATTCCCAGTAATGAAAGAAGAAGAAAGAAAGAAAGAGTAAACGGGGGAATGAAACAGATAAAGTAGTTATTAATGGCGACCAACTTCGTACCAAACAGAAAATTCAAAAATTAGGCTAAAAAAATACTATTTCAAAGTAGCCTAAACAAACCTTTTCTCCTGATTGTTTCTCTCCCAAGTCGAGATTGAACCGATTTTCCAGGAACTCTGGCATATAGAAGAACTCAGGTATCAACTCCTTTACATCTGATGTGTTGCCCTTTCCAGCAGCACTAAACCATGTATCGCGCACACTATTAAAAAGACGATCAGCATGGTCAAACTGTCCTCCCTGCAGCTTCTGATTCTCCATACTAAATGGAGGCAGGCGAAGAAGATAAAAGAGAACAATCCCAGCACTAGAATAATGGGAACCATAGTGAAACTTAGGAACCTCTGGATCATCCCAGCTTTCGTACCTGAGAAAGAAAAGGAATAGAAAGAGGAACAACAAGGAAGTCACATATCCCACCGAAAAAATTATATACCAAGGCCGGTTTGTTTGTCCAGATTAAATAAGTAATCTATTATTTGGTTGGAACTTTTACGACAAGGATTAAATCTCCATCGGATATGATATCCCCCAAACAATGGGATACGCAAGAGCCTTGAGGGATATGGTACTGTTAATCCAATTGGAAAACTTATCCTAAGGGCTTATATATCCCTTCAGGCCTTCACTGTTAGTTAGTCCGCTCAAACAGACAGGAAAAGCAAAACTAATAGACAAGAAACGAAATGGGAAGTCTTAAGCTGTGGGATGAGAATAACCTTTTCTTGAATTCCTCCTCTCCCTCTAATGTTTGACAACCCATTGGCTTGTCAAGCATACGGAATGTTTTGGGATCTGACAAGTCCAAATTTTCACTCCCATAATCTGCAAGAACCCAAGGAAACACTGGATACTGCGTTAGATCACTGTATCCTCGTCCTGCAAGAGTGTTAAGGTGCATGAGGTACTGAAAATTGCTAATCTCTCCATTTTGCCACCTCTTGGAAAAAGATTTAGCCATGATCTTAAAAAGACGGCTACCCTCATTACTATCTTGCTTCATTGACCCCGAAAAGGTAGCGTCCAACCTGTTGAAAAGATGATTGTTATGAAGCCGAAAAAACTGGGGCCAACAATAAAAAGTGAGAAGAAACTTCCAGGTAACCACTTAAACTACCAAGCCATAAGTATTAACTATTACCGAGTACAGTAAAATGATACTGAAAATGAAATTCAGAACGAATTAAAAAGGCATACACATGCATTCGAGAACACAAACTAACACATGGGGTTATTGCTTCATTCTCAAACATTGCGACAGGTCCAATTCTGTGCAGTACTTTGTTTATGATGCAGAGGTGTCTTTTTTTACTTGCATGAAGTGTACATTCATACTAGTTTATAAAGCCTGTTGAGCGTTTCTAATCTTGGGATACATAAATGGACATCTGAAGCAAATTTGACATAACATGAAGCAACTTGCAAAATCAGAAATTTCGGAGAAGGCCACAAAACACGTAAATAACGCAAACCAGAAATGGAAACGGCCGCGATATAAGTGAGCCATTATCGTCCCTATATTTGTATCCATAAGAAAGAAGCTAAATCAAGAATCTATTCTGGCAGACCAATAAAGGTTACTCTTTATGTAGAATGAACATAAGCAAGAGGAGACAAAGGGAGTATAACGTACATGCTGTTTCTTGGCAAATTCATGGCCACCAAATTTTTGAAAACTTCGTCCCTCTCCTTTTTGTGGAAAACCAGGAGGTCGTTACATCCATCCATACTGAATAACTCAATTGCAACGGGGCGTAGCTGGTAATCACGTTTCAAAATTTCGTGAACACTATCAAGCTTCCACATACGCCAGGGATGAGGAACGTAACCACTAGAACACACCTTTTCCTTTCCCCATGCCCCACCATTATAAGCCCATGCCCTTCCCCCAACACATGCCTTAACTGCCGCACCCCAGGATGAAGTAGACTTGGAATGGGAATCCATACTGCAAGAAAAATCTTTCTTTACACCCAATGCCTGATCGATAACAGATAGTTCATCTTCACATTCCTTTTCACATATGCGCCCTGTATCATCTATGTAAAAATTCTCAATAATGTACAAGGAAAGTTCACCAATCAAAAATATCCCATCATGTTTGTCAAGACCCACAACTCTTTCACAGTTGTATCTGAACTTTATCTTTTCAGAAGGCTCCAGGTACGGTCTAATTAAGTATTCCCCATTATCATTCAGTTCCTTATCTAATTTATCATCCGTCACCTTCACCTCATCAGTTTTCATTGAAGAAGACAGCCCTGGAGATCCTAATCCGGACCGACCTTGTATGCTCTCCGCTTGTGGAACAGATTCTGAACTGGATTTGACACCAAATTCAGTAGCAGAATGAAGACTTGCTTCATTTATGCTACTCGCGCGATCGTCATTCCACCCAGCATTACTAGAAGCTACATCTCTGGCATCATCCACTTTCCTAAAAACTGATCCATCATAGAGCTCACCACTAAAAGAATCTTGTTTTACATTACCAGTCAAAAGATTGAAATAGGAATCGGATTCAGCGTCAGAAGCATCAAAATCGTTCTCAGTTCTCTCTCTTGAAAGCTCTATTTCCCCCAACTCAAACTGTCCATTCAGAACATTCTGGATTGTATCAATCTTCAATTTGCACCTCTCAAGTTTTTTTCTCATTCTATATGGACCTTCAATGGGACACAGTTGCCATGCTGGATCTTCATTCACCGAGGTTTTAGACATTGGAAATATTCCTCGCTCATGTACAAGCTCCTGGAGATGTGTTTGCCACTCGCTTTCAGCATGGAGTACCCAACCATACTTATCTTGACGGACCACTCTCAGTTCAGTAGACATCGCATCACGAACCAATTCAAGTGCATATCTTCGTTCATTTACCTGTTCCCAGTGCCTTTGGTCTAATTTTGAGGTATCCCGCGATTTCCTCCCCATTTCTTTCTTACGGCGACTGTCCATCCCTTTGATTCGCACTCCGGGAAACTTTGATGATCCGGCAATAAACTGCACCCACATAATAGCCGCACACTGTTCCAATACTTTATTGACAACTTGTTTGGAACTAAGAAACCACTCAAAGAAAACAGATAAATTTCCAGTTAACAGTATGTCAAAACCACCATGTAGAACATCTAGTTGTTGTCCTTGGTTTGGTTTGGAGACAAGTACGTCTTCGAAAGCAGCCCTGCGATGCACCAGAAGATACTTGAGAACATCAACTGCCATGTTCTGCACATTTTGTCTCTGATCATGGATAAGAGAGATTAAATTTATACAAAGACAGCAATTTAGATCGGTATCAATATTGCTGGGACAGAATATTATTCGCCTGTGAGCAACTAATAACTGTAAGACGGTGCATATATCAATTCCTGTATCTTCTTGCGAAGAGTTTGGCGCGAATCTCTTCTTCTGCTCAATTTGCAGTCCTAAGGATGAAACAAGATCCTCTTCTCCTATGGCAATCAAGAATGATGGAAGGAAACAATGCAATATCATACGATTCATATTTTTCAGGATTGCATGTATATAAGCATCAAGCTGCCGGATTCCTCTTCCAATAGACAGGAGTCCTTTTCCAGTAGGAGCTGTTTCTTCTATACGACCATCTTTGTTTGCCAACTGTAACATCGAAAACAGAAATTCTAGAGTTCTTAGAACACCAGCAGGCTGAGGAAATGCACCCATATAGGCACGATCCACAATCATCCAGCACAAGGCATCTAAGTTTGAGGACCAACGGCTCTTATCCAGCTTTTTCTCATTTTCCTCGTCATCGCGTACCAGACGCCTTTCAAGGAAGTTCATCAATCTACTAAGGCACAAGCCCTGAAAAACTAAGACAGATTCAGCATCAACATATAAAGGAACACTTTCCAGAATAGTCTCTAGAACTAGTGCAGCTTTCATCTGTTCAGTTACGAAGTCAGAAAGGACTTCTGCCATAAAATCTAAAACAGCAGTAGCTCCAGCGGAACAAGGACCACCCCCATAGCCAGAATCATCGATTTCCAGAAGAAGCTTTGGATTAACAGCAAAAATTGTGGTTGCTGAAAATGATTCCCGAGTACCGGACATCAAGTCTGAAGATGGTTCATGTTCACTCATAGACAAAAAAGATTCAATGGAAGGGGTAGCAGCAGATTGAGCTTTTGATCCGTTGTAACTGGAGCTTCCCAGCCAAGATGTCAATGCAATGACTGGGGATGATGATGGACTGAGTTGAATCCTGGAACTAGATTTCTCAGATAAAATGGGAGAGTCAATGGTAAAAGAAGCAGAACTTTGTGAATCTTCCTGTTGAATGGCATCAGCTGTGCTTTTCATATCGGGGAAACTGAAATTGCCATTACTGAAAGTGGTATTAGACTCCTGGTCAACAGCTTCACCATCTAACCTGTCAACAGCTTGTTCATCTTCTTGAGTTGGCTTGTTTACTTCCTGCTGGGAAATATTAATATTTGTCTTCGCTTCGTCACAAGACATATTTTTCAGAGCCACAGGCATATCCTCAGAACTTGTACTGACCTGCCCCTGAGGATAGCTTCCGACGCTTATGGAGGTTTTGACAGACTGTTCCTGTTCATGAGGCAAGCTAGTGAATGTATTCTGAGAGCTACTAGTATCATCAGAGTCATTTAGGGTCTTCTCTTCTGTTTTTATAGGAAGTCCTTTCGCCATCTTCACCGCATTAGCAGCCCTGCATGACAGAAATGAACCAAGTCCAGTACACTTAGGACAGAGATAGAGCCCAGCTGTAGAAGCAGAAGAATTAAGCAGAATTTTTGAACAAATGAAGTGGTTGAAGGCCTTTTAATTCGAAACAAAACACCGTTCAATATGCCTATTACTTTCAAAAATATCCTCTGCACATTGTGCAACCAGGGATTTTCCATATAGTAACTTTTTTGTAAGTTTCAATTTTTCACAAAAGTACGGCAGGGCATCTCTTTAGACTTTAAGCAAATTACTCAATACCCGTCACAGTTACAAATCAAAATAAAGAAATAAAAAATAGAAAGAGATGCAGTAGGCATGCGAGAAGAGGAAAAAACAAAAACACACCTCACGCAAGAAAAATAAAGGTCGATACAGCTTTCAAGAAATTCTGCACGTCTACAAAAAGCAGAGAAAGGGGGACACATCTTTGCCAGGTCAACCATGAATCTTAGGACTGAAGTTGCAGCTGCAGGAGCAGATGCCTCTCCTCCCATTAAGCGTGCTGCATAGGTCTTATGCATCAGCGCTTCACCCTGAAGCTCACCAGCCATATCTGCATTATCTTCTGCAAGCTCTGCCACTAGGCCAGCAGCAACTTGGGAGAGATTGCCAGTTTGATGGGCAAGCATTGACTGCATGCACAACCTATCAAATGTGGACTTTGTCATAGCAATCACAGAATCCAACAGTTCCGCGAATTTCAACTCCCCATAATTTTCATCGCTGGGCATAAGGGCATGGAAATCCACCATACGAACTTCAGGCAATCTCGGATAAACAGGCTTTCCAAAAATCAGACAGAAGAGAATATAATATATATCAGGGGAATCATAGAAATTTGGAAGCACTCGCGCC
Organism: Vaccinium vitis-idaea; assembly: GCA_963854785.1. NCBI lineage: Eukaryota > Viridiplantae > Streptophyta > Magnoliopsida > Ericales > Ericaceae > Vaccinium > Vaccinium vitis-idaea. Next base: position 3,479,039 of record OY978216.1, on the reverse strand, counting down.
AAACCCTGATAGCCTCCACTCGTGCGAAACTTAAGGGCAAATGTAGGTGAAGAGACAAGACAAACACCGAGTAGAGTCATGATCCATCTCATACTTGTAGGATGAACAGCTTCATCGAGAAAATAAGTTATCAACTTGGATGAAACAATCTTATGCCACTGCTCAAGGAGCTCTTCTGATTTTATAGTTACCTGTAAATCAATTAGCATCTCAAGCAACATATTTCTTACAATCACATGCTTGCCCATCGACTCGCGCATAATTTGATTCCGGGATGTCAGTTCCGGTGGGTCAAATGTCATAATCACAAACCTCACCACGTGTTCCAATTCTGAAGCCAGGAAACCATCTTCCAAAATGACTCCTAGCAATACAACCAATTTTTCCAGGACAGGGACCTCAACGTCACCCCTTTGCAGAGTTACTAGTAAATGTTGAACAAGATTAATTCGCCTCAGAATAGTAAGGTTATGATTCCTGTACCAGTGCATAGAGACTAGATGCTCGAGAAAGCCCAGTAGTGCAATCTGTACAGAAACCGGGGCAGTAACCCACAGGGTCCAATCCAACAGGACATGCTCTACCATATCTGCATTTGACAGGACAATGCAATTTGATGTTTCAGCTGGCATGTCAGCATGTTCGAGCTCTGAAATATGACTAAATGAATCTTTGTGAGCAGAAAAATCATCCATATCTCCATGAGATCCAACTGAAGAAAATTCATCCCGCAGCTTTGACAAACTCAGATCCTCAAAGCTGGTTTCTCGAATATTTGCAGCAGGTGAGGGAATACTTTGAAAATGTTTCAGCTTCTTTGGTTCAGAAAAAGAAGCCTCGCATGCAGCAATCTGGAAAAATATCTCAAGAGTCTGCATGTCAACTAATGGCATTCGCCGACGCAGAAAGAGGGCTAGTAAATGGTATCCTCTATAGTTGTGCATATCTGTAACATTCTGTGGGTTTTGGTGAAGTGCACATGCAAGTAATGTGAGGGCCATATGCAGCATATCCCTGGTTTCAGCAGCTTCAACAAGAGCAAGGACAACAGACATCCCACCAACAGGGCGGATACTGTCACCAATCACGCTTTGCCTGCAAATGTAAATATCCCCATGAAGACGTCCAAAACGTGGTATGCCTGGGAAAACAAAAAATAAGTGACGTTAAAAAAAATGAAAACCAAATTTGACTTCTCTGTTTTGTAACAAACACTGTACCAAAAACTCAGGGGACAAGCATGAAAGCCTCACAAGGAAAAAAGGGCAATAGAATTCTATGAAAAAAAAAGCCACCTCAGAATCAAATAAGTGACATGTCAAAAAAAAAAGATTCAAATAAGTGAAAAACTCATAGGTCAGAAGAGTAAGTTTACAAATTTAATTACCCCCAATAGGAGAAGCAGCAGCTGACGTTGGATCAACAAGATTGAGCATAGAAAAGGTTCCAGATACTCGAATAGCTTCTGTACATGTTCCATCAAATGCAAATATAAGCTTCTTTCCAGAAAGCTGGAGGGAAAGATTCCCTAGTCTTTCCAAATCCCAAACGATTCCACTGCAATCTACCTTAGAGCTCCCTTGCTTGCTCGCACTTTCAGGTCTTTGCATATTGGAGGCTGAAGGCAAGTCTGTGTCCAAAGAATCTAAGATGGCCATACTGCCTCCTCCGCAGGCCTGGTTAGGAACAAATCGCAAAAGATCTGTGTCTTGGAAAAGACCCCTATATCCTCTTCCAAGAATATACATGAAACAAATAGAACCTGATGTGAGCACCTCTTCGAAAAGATAGCAACATCGTAGTTTCCATGAGAAGTCACTAACCCTTGCACAAGTATCTGGTGTTCCAATGGTGACCTGCAGAGGTTTACCAAATGGAGAAGGAGAATATCCAAGTTTCCCAGTGTGTCTTAGCTTTCCATCAATGTACACATGTGCAACACTAGCTTGGAATAGTCCAGCCAAAGCATTTGGCTTGCTATGTACAACAGCGAGGTGATGCCACCTCCCTTCCTCCAGTTCTATCCCTGAAAATGACAAGGAGCAAGAGTTGCTTGTTGCAATGGTAAGGACACCATCTTCTTGAAGATAAAGTTCTGCATATAAGGAGTTTCCCTTATCTGTGGCACCAACTGAAAAGATCCGGAGAACCTGTCCCCCACTGTGTAGACCACCAGATGTGTTCCGCCTTTTAGACTGTCCGGCCTTTGAAGCTTCTGATTCCTTTGTTTGTGTTTTCAGGAAATTCCGGAATTGAAACCAACAAACAAAAGAATAACCAGCAACAGGAGGCCATGATCTTTCTCCTAATGACACTTGAATAGAAGCATGCCCTATCTTACTCATGTTCATCTCCACAAATGGTGCCAGAGAAACATTTTCTGAATTTATATCTTCCATAAGAATTAACTTCTCCATCATATCAACCAGACTACAACCTGAACTCCTTAGTCTCATTTGCAAAACATATCGAATAAGTAATCGGACTTCAGACACTGACAACCTGCCACCAATAGAGTGAATTCATTTCCATAAGTTAAAGAGGTCCAGCAAGCATTTGAGAAAATACTGAACAGAAAAACTAATTTCTTGTGTAAACCATAACCCTTACCTATATGCCCCAAGGACTTCCACGATCTTCAAAGCATGGGCAACCAATAGCGAGGAACCCGAAAGGAATGGGCATATTGTCTCTAGCAGAAGTTCCACACAACCTACCCACAAAAAATGGCGAAGACTAAGAAAACTTGTTCCAAATTTAGAGGAAATAAATAGAAGGAAAATGATATATTCCGCACCTACAGATGTGAGATTTTCCTGATTGAAGGAGCCAGCATGAGCAAGCTTCGCGATTAGGTTCAGCACTTCTAACTGCACCTTGGGAGTAAAGAGCAATAATGAACGTATGAGCACTCTAACTGCGCCAGCATTATACACCCTCTCTTTATCAGGAATGAAGGAACCTTCCGAAGTTGTTAGGAGAAAACCAGCCGGCCCAGTGTCAATATCAGATGATGCCACAGTTTCTGATGTCATGAATGGTGGAATAACAAGTTCAAGAGCAAGTTCTAACAACAACTGTATGACTTGCCTTTCATACTCAACACAAATCAAGCCTGAATCAGTTAGAAGATCATAGAAAGTTTGGGATGATATGATCATGTGCAACCTTGTCCTATTAATAGCACTATCGCACACCCCAGCAGTCACCATACGCAGTAGGTATGTTAACACCTTAATGTAAACTATTGAGTTAGATTGATTTGTGTGTTCTCCGTCGCTCTGAAAACTGTGGAGTGTGGTTAGTAGAAGAGAAAATCCAGTGGCCTCACCAAAGACCCTTTGAGCTGAATTATTAACTCCCAGAATGCGCCATATTGCTCCAAAAGTGTCGCATTTCGCTTCACTTAAGAGTCTATACTGAGATCCTGAAACATTTGTAACCATCTCACTCTTGAGGACTTCAATAAGGGCACCTAACTCTTCTGGATGAGCCTGGTAAACAAAGAAGTCAATGAGCTTTCTAGAACTCGCACACTGGGGAAGAATATACTCATCTTAAAAACTTACAATCTTCTATGTCCAAATATAAAATCAGGCTTGATACTTTTAGAAGGAAAGAAAATCAGAGAAAACTAAGCAGCAAAAGAGAGAGAACTTGTTAACACAGGTTTACCAAAACTAAAATCACCAAGTAGTACTTGAGGAAATAGGATTATAGAAAGCCAACAAACCTGTGTAGCATCTTCAATGATTAAACATGACAACACCCGGAGGACCCCTGTACGGTGAGTATTAGACGCCAAAAAAGGAAGAACAATGGTCACGCCATTAGCTGAACGGAAGGCCACTTGATTAGCATCTGCTTTCTTTAATAAGGAAACCATACAATCCCATGCAACTGCAATTGTACCCTCAACTTCAAAAAGAGGAAACTTCGCAGAACCAGATTCCAACAGCTTGGGTGAAGAGAGAATGGCATCCTTATTGTCCAAGTGTTTTTTGAAGCTGCTTGAGCTGGATTTTTTCTCCGAATGATTAGAGTCACTATGGGGTTGATCAGGACCAGGACCCAAAAGAAACTTGTGTTGCTTCAGATCATCCAACAGAACCTCGAGCACGCCAACTTCACGCAGGACTTTCTTGTACTGTTGATCAAAGGACAGGAGTTTTACAAAAAAAGAAAGAATGGTGTGCTTCAGTTCCGACGTTATCGGTTGCTGCAATAAGCAGCAAAGTGAAAGCAACTCTTGGTCAGGTACGCAATTCACAACAGTTACCGCATACTCGAGAATTTTCAGAATTATCTCTTGCAAAGATGGTGGGAAACCACCCATATTTAGAATCAAGAGTGGCACTGTCCGTAACTGCTGACACAATTTGTAGTTTTCAAGATGACTTGAGAATATCTTAAACATTCGGTTAAGGACTTCTGCCTGCAGTTCTCTGCTTTCAGCTTTGAGAAAAATGTCCTGCAGCATCTGGACAGCTTCTAGGTCCTTCACTTTGTCATTACCTTTTTCCCAAACTTCATCTGAAACCCGGTCAGAAGAAGGTGTGCGGCTTCTGCTGTGACCACCAGGCTTGTTATGAGAATTTCGAGAAGCTCTGGACCCAGCAGATACTGTACTGTCGGCAGGACCAACTTGAGATAAATTAACAAGAACATCAAGCAGCCTAGAAAGTGCCGGTGAGAGACTTTGCTCAGAGGTGGCTCCTAAATTTTTTCTGGAATTTTGTCCTTGTACTTCAGTAACATGTAAACTTTCTGAAGCAGACGTCTGGTCAGAGAGAGACTCAGAGTTTAAAGCCTGAACAACTGGATTTTTTGAAAGAACTAATGCAAACTGCACAAGAAATTGGTAGCCGTGAGCATTGTGGATATCCTCCCTGAGCCTGACACCACCAGCTTCTACAAACCCAATCATAACATGTCAGCTCAATTTTCAAAACTTAAGTAGTAAGCAATTGGAAAATAAGAAGAGTATCATAGTCTGCCTAATTTACTACATGAACAGAACTTCATCTCAACACCCACAGAGGGAAGGAAAAAAAAAAACATGGCGCCATTAAAATAAAAAAAAAAAGCTTAAAAAAATGGCATATAACATGGTTTTAAACAACAAAGAGCAGCTCTTTACCATTAAGTAACTCTAAGAAAGTCTATAACGTATCTAATATGGCATTTACCAGGTCTGTGTGACAATTCTACACATTCAAGGAGCAAGTCCACAATGCCCATAGTATAGGCAGGGTCACCACTATAAGGATTGAAATCCTTGACAGCCATTAGAAGCACTTTTATCTGCATTCAGAAGATATAAAACCAGATCAGAGAACACTGTAGGGTCAACGGCTAGAGTCTTGCCATATATGTTTTCCGACTTCCAACAAATAGCACTCTAGAAAAAGAAAATGTCAAGATCAGAAAGTCGTTGTAGATAACCTTATTAAAGTATTCAAAGAAGAAATCAATTTCAGGTTGATGGAGTACATCATAGTAGAATCGTAGCATTGTAACTCGATTGTGGTTTCATGGATCAAGTTACAATACTGGAATCGAGTTACCATACTAAGATCCTGCAATGGTTCTAGTCTGAAGAATTGTTGTATGTGATCCATTTCGGTTGAAATTTTGTGAGTGCACGATCGTACAGGACCACAATTACAACAACTATGATTTCATTCCCGGTAAGAAAAACATGGACGGTCTTGAACAAGTTAGGCATCCTCAGAGAGTTGTGACAAGGTTAAACAGTTGGCTAAACATCAAACAGAAACTCTTACTGCATGGGACTTGGACCATAAGCTCTACCTACTGATGCAGATTATCTCGTTAAAATCATGTCTGTTATGAGGCAGGTCATGTGAATTATGTACAGTTAGCTCAGCAGCTGGCAAAGCTCTGACATGCCACCTCACGTCAGTCAAAACAAGTGCAAGCATGTAACCTAGAAAATGGAGAACTACATGGGGTACATGCCGATTCTGGACTTCAACAGTCGCAAATTTCAGCAACAGCCCATGCAGCTACTAAGAAGAGACACAGCAGGACATTCCTAACCGTGCACTTTAATTTTCTTTTACTGCATATGCATGATATGGTTCAGCATATAGTTCAGTCTCACTAGAGTGTATTCTTATTAGCATGTGCCGATTGAGTAAACCCACATGGAGCGAGTCCACAGAGTTTAGCTTGCCCACCCCATACCAACCAGTATTGGTGAAGGAGTTACACACACCCACATGTGTGGATATATAAGTATCTACACATTCCGACAAAGTTCAATGAAAGACGTCATAGCATACCAGGTGATGCTTCCGTATATACTTGGCTGTGCTGCCATTGTCATTAACCAAAAGAAGACCAAGTATCTGGAGCAAAAACAAAATTTAACAATCAGGCCATTATGCTGATTTGCTTTGCAATTAAGCAAATTCATTTAATTGAGCCGAAAGCTGCTCCAAGCTCTATCATTTCAATGTGACTAAGTACTTACCTGCATTGCGTGTCTGTGAAGCTGGATGGTGTGCAATGGGATGAGACCTTCCTTATATTGAGAGAAAACAAGCAAAGAGCCATTTGCAATCATCTGAAATAGTAACTCAAGTGAATTATCCTCAATCAAACTCTGTGCGGCTGAAGGATGGCTAGCAAGGGCTTTCATAATATGCACAACACTTCCTTCTACCTGCACAAATAAATTATTGTTAAATAACCCTCACTCACCCAGTACATACTTCTATTAACAACAATCATCTATTTATCTCAATCATGCTCATCACAAGGATGCTACGGTAGCACTCTTCCTGGCAGGCTAATTTGCTCCACCTCCACTTGCCGTGGGACCAAGAAAACACACACGGAGAGAGATGGGATTTACAAAACCAATTATCTCCACCAAAAGTATGGTCTTTGAGAAAGGAAAAAAAATCAGCTCGATTTATGTTCAAAAAACCATATGAGAAACTATTTTTTCTACATTGTGTAAATGTTCTACATTGTGTAAATGTTTACGAAGAAACCATCGTAGCTTTATAATCATTTATCCTTTTTTTAATACAATAAGAGTATTTAACCCTCCTGGCACTATCCAGACCAAGCCTTTCAACAGGAAGAACCACAAAAAATAAAGACACAAAATTGGTCAAGAAATGGGTTAGTAAAATTGAAATACTGTTGGAAACATGTGTGAAAGATTGAGTCCCACATTGGATAAATAGAAAAAGAGCTGGACCTTAATATACTACTGGATGACTCACCACTTACAAGGCTTAGCCTTTTAAGTGGATATGGGTCATTCAATGTATATTGGGTCCATGTAATGTGGAGGACTCCGTGGTTACTCCCCAACGGATTGGGCCTATGCACACATGGGAAGAACCTCAAGCGGATCAGACTCCTTACAAATACCAAATTGAAACTTGGAATGCCTTTTCCTCCTCTGCTTTGCATAGTTATTTTCTTCATTCACACTAGAATGTAGTGTATGTACATCTCAATTAGAAGTTACTGTTGAACAGATCCCGAAAAGTCGACATAAGCAACTTTGCTGCAAAAAGCATATTTGAAAATGAACAGTGACTTTATAGTAGTTCATATCTCGTGACTTAACGAGACCTATAAAGTAAAAAATCTGTGGTACTTGGACAGATAAAAGCACAAAAAACTCTCTCAGTCACGATCAATGTTGTACACAATCCCTGGCAACGATAATATTTGCACCAACAAGATGCATATATAGGTATCAACTCCACAATCATTCTAAATCATATTAATGCAAGAGGACAAATTGATAATAAGAGGGGAGTGCTCTCAACGTGCATAAATTGGCCAAAAAACAGGAATAGTAGAACATAAATTCTAGTCCATCACAGTAGATAGAAGGCAGGCAGGCATGAAAAGGAAACTACCTCAAGCAGCCGGACTTGAACAACTTCACAATCATAATTGTTCTCAGCCAGAAGCGGAATGTCCTGAGTAGAAGCCTTTTGCTTCTGATTCCCCTCATCAGGCCCCAAAAGAGCACTGAGAATATGGATGAGACAGCATAAAATCCCAGAGTCAAGGAGAGATTGTTTATCAATAGGCTGCAACAATAAAATCATTCACGGGTTAAAACAACCAGAAGTTTGTAAGGTACAGATTCATGACTGTCGAACTAACTGCATAACTCAGAGAATTAGAATTGTTGATGATTTCGTTTCCTGACCTTTTATTCGTACAAAAACTTAGAATTGTTTCAAAATACAGATTTGGACAAGCGTGAAGGTCAAAAAAGATACCTACATCTAACAATATGTAATGGTACAAAACCAAAAACAACAAGAATTTTTAGACTTTATAAGTATTTCAAACTAGTGAAGCTCACGAATATACCCCAGATACAAGGACTTCCACCGCAGTTAACAAATTTGAACCGGGCTTGATACCATCCTGTGGAGATGTACAAACAAGTCATGCCAGATAATCACACTACCACATGGTACAAAAGTTGTAAAAGAAAATGAAAAAGAAATAAATGAACAGAACAAGACGAACCTTTGTGATTTCTGAGAAAAATCTTAACACTATCCCAACACCCAAAGATCTTGATTTGCTACTAATTTTTAACTTCTCAACATCCGTTACAAATGCCCTCCCCACCACAAACGAGAATATATGTGTTTCAACTAACCTGTAAATAAAATAAAGTTACGAAGTAGCCAAAATCTGTGTAAAATTGGGGGGAAACACCAAACTTCATGACTTTCTTAAAACAGTGCAAGAGTTTCACTAGTTTGCCACTTAAGTAATAGACAATTGGAAATGAGGATGGAAATCAACTCAAAATAGACATCATGATTTTACCATGAGGCATGAAAGAAAAAGGACTAAATATCTCAACATAGTGCAGGAAGGAAAAGAAAGAAAGAGAGCAGCAGACGCAATCTTTGTGGCTGGTGCTTTAACATGTTAGAACAAGAAGAATACACAAATCTTGGCACTTGGGAGTCTGATTGCTGCATTTCTTGTTTCCATGACCATACAATTTAAGGTTGTAGTGTTTGAAACAGGAGCAAATACTATACAGTAAGTGCTTAGAAATTTAAATTCATATGAAGAAGCCAAATCAGTGGCTCTCGCTTAAAATCTTGGTGCTTGGGTGTCTGGTTGCAACAATTTTTGTTTCAGCATCTAATCATGTACAAGTCGAAGATTTGAGGTTTTTGAAATGCGACAAAACAACACACAACCTATTTTACACACGTAGAGGTATAATTTAGTTACAACAAGGCATATCCACCAAAAAAATCTGACTAACCAAGTCGTCTTTGGAATTATGGCCGGTAATGTTAGCAATGAAGTGGATAAAACACCAAAATGATCACTAAGAAACAACTTACATACACCAATGTAATTAACAGAACACTCTGCCAAACCAATAATCAATTTGATTACTTGGTGGCTTGCTGATTATGGGTGACCAATAATCTATCAATAATTTAGTCCTCTTCTTCATAAATCCTATCGTCTTATTCACCAAGACTACAAAAACCGGGCACAATCACATCACAAAAATTGGTCTGTAACTTCTAATTCTTACAGCACAGCGTAGTGTTTTGGGACATTTTGTTGCAGTTAATTAGTCCATAACCCTAAGTAATAAATACAAGATACTGGGAATAAGAACACTACAATGCTACTGTGGCAACTAATTGCTGATGACATTTGGAAACATGCCCTGAATAAAGAGGAACTCATCCTCCAAAATCTGGACCTACTGAAGTTACCACGTTGTACACAGAATACAGAATACACAGAGTAGTGAAGCATTTGGCAGTTGGCACTAAAATCTGACATGGAAACAAAAGAGAGTAGACGTAGTAACATAATACCTCTATAAGTTAACCAATTCTGGCTGTCTACAGTGATCATGTGTCTCGTGTATTTTCTTTAAATAAAATTTGCAGGAAGTTGATAAAACGAATCAGGTAAAGCAATTATGAGCAACAAAAGGGGGCAATAAAAAACGGCAAAAGAACTCCACAAATATATGGATCATATGACTATGACCCAAGTAATTCAATTTGAAATTATCCTGCGCAAATATGTAACACACCAAGAAGCATTTCTTTAAATTGAGTAAATTGCATAAATATTTCAAGGTTGAGCCAACAAATTAGAAAAGAGGGTCGTCTTCATACATGGTAATTAACTGAGCTACATTAGCATGCTGCTTTACTAATCTACAGAAGACATCTACAGTCATATTCAAGGCCGTTTCTTTCTCCTGCATGGAAAAAGAGAAACCATTAGTCTCGTGACTTTCGAACAATCCGGTAAATCAGATGAAAAAGTAGCAATGGAAATATACTACAACTATCAATCAGATTGCAAAGCAAGGAACACCAGTAAACAAAGAAAAATTTGCAAGCAGTTACCTTTTCAGAACTTGATGAACGGAACTCTTCCCAATGTCTCTTGAAGTCCAATTCCAAGTCAAGTTTATCTCTGCTTCGTAAAATAAAATGAACAAAGATTATACAAGTGAAGAATCCCATTTCGATGAGAAACAGTTTGCAAGTATCAAATTTGAATCCTGAGAAAGTGTGGCTAATTTATCAAGTATCAGTGCCGATAAAGTTCCACAATGACCATTGCCAACATAATCATCAAAGATTAAGCTGAATAAAGTTAATCTGTCTGTCTGGTTGTTGCCACCAGAAAGGTTTGACTTTGACATAGATTTTGAAAGGGGAGAGAGAGAAAGTCCAGGAAAAGGTAACTTCCTAAACCACCTAACAACGTTGTTTATTACTAAAATTATGTTAATTTTGTTACCGGATGAAGATTAAAATTTTGTTCCCTTCTTTTTTTCTGATCAAATAGTTATCTTCTCCCTTACTTTTTGATGTGCACTAAAGCTAGATTCAAATAGTTTACTTTTCTAAAGAAAAAAACTCAAAAGGATCCTTCATTCTGATGACCCCATACCACACCATTCACGATTTCGGTAACAATTGAGAGTGTCCACTATCACCCAAGCAAGCCTGGTCAAAGACTCTCGTTACTGCAAATTTTAGTTTTAGTTATCCACTTACCTTTTACCATGAAACAAACCTATAATACAAACTGGCTATTGCCAGCATATTCAAGCAATCGAGTATCGGCAGTTGCTAAGGTAAACTTGAGCTACGGACTTAGTAAACAAGCACAGAGAGAGCGTGATGCCCTGAGATATACACTCTAAAAAGGTTACCAAAATATAATATCCCCAGTACTAAGCAAGGTTCTTCAAGGCCTTAAATGTTTGATCAATTGTATGCAAGCAGACAGCGTGACAGCAGCAAGAAATTTATTCTCACTGGAAGCATCAACGTGATAATGCATTAACGAAAGCCTGATATTCAAAGCACAAGGGATGGCATAAATCGATTCCACCATTTGACTCCGCATGGTGGCATATCCTCTTCTCTAAATTAACATGGCCTCAGACAGAGTTCCAGCCTCTCTTAATCTGTACTGTCACAATAGCGCCAGAGCAATTTTGTGCCATCGATCCTTGGTGACAACTACTTGAGGGCACTGGGCACCTCCTCATGTCTCCCTGTCGTTGGACCAATGCCACCTTCAATTGCAAGCTTTCCATAAAGGATGGGGCGAAAGAATTGAGAGAAGTTCAAGTAGACCCTCGATGGTCCCATAAGAATTAGTTCTTGGACAGTTTGAAGAACCTACGTGGTTCTAAAACCCTTTTTGAGTTAATTGTTTTCTCATTGCTGTATCGGACATAACAATAAATATATGGTCTGGTCATTTGCAAGTTCAAGGTACATCCACAAAGTTCTTCCTATTTGTGCAAGAGCAGAGCACAAATGCGTCATTTGTACAAATTAGAAGACAAACATGTGTCAACCTTCAAGGGACACCTACGTAGTCCACCTCTATGCAGAAGGCCTAAGACCTGCAACATCCTGTATAAACCTAAGAGGATAGCGATTCATCTCTATGAAGCTTTCCAAATTGACACCAGGGGGCAAGGAGTCCAGCCAATTCAAAAAGCGTACAGCCTTGTCAACACGGTAGTTGTAAGGGCTCCAATTCCATAAGCTTAGGACAATAAGTAATGTCTAGGCAGGTCAACCAAGGTTTCTCTACAGGGTCACGCCACGTGTTGGTCAAGCTGCTTTAGGTCAATCCTATGAAGAGCGAGAAAAAGAAACCACGCCAATAATAATAGCTGTGGGAATATATGGGACCGACAGAATAATATCTTTGCACCTAATTACTAACAAGAACCCTCAAAAATAGGACTGTCAAATGAGCCAAACAAGCCAAGCAGTGCACTGTTTAAGCTTGGTTTGAAATCTTAACAAGCATAGCTTATTTATCAAGCGAACCAATCCCAAATGAGCTTTCATCAAGCCAATCACGAATCGATCTCAATTAGCTTGAATTTTTTGCACAACATAAGTTGAACAAGCGAATAGTATTGTTCAAGCTTGGTTTGATAGCTTAACAAGCTTAAATAATTGTTCGAGATTGATTTGTTTTGATTACTAACAAATGTCGAGGAGCTTTAAATGAGTCAAACTTGAGTAGCTTGGTTTGTTTACGGTTAATCAGCCTTACTCAAAACATAGTGCACAAATGTGCGTTCATTCCGAACATGTGCAGCTCTTCCATCAACCCTTGACTCTCCAATCAACCTTGCTACACCAGCTTATTAAGATAAAGTATTGGTGAATTAAGAGGCTACATGAAGATGAGTGTATCTGAAGGGGTTGCCCAAAACCCCATGCACCACTTTCCCATACCCACCCCCAAGAACCATGAGTACCACATGATAATGCAAACCTAACTTCGAAGCTCCTTGAGTTTCTAGTTGAAGATTCATTGGTAAAATCTAATTGTCACCCATCAATGCTTAGAAGCTTCCACAATTACAAAAGAAAAGTGGAAAATTACTGATCCAAGAGACTCATCACTCAAAACTCCATAAGCACTTGTAATTGGAATATCCGTTTGGCAATTGCCAAAGAGTATAAAGCAAACTAATAAGAATTCTATTAGAGCATCTCCAGCCCTTACCATGTCTTATTTCAAACACAAAATTTGAGTAAAACCGCCTAAAATCTACTCTACTCCTTGACCCCAAATCTGTACCAATTTGAATCTTACTCAAATCAAAGGACACTCAAATTTTTCACTCGAATCAAAGTAAGACTATTTTCTTCCACTTAAATTTACAATCATGCCATCAATGAAGCTTTTACACAAATTTGTCTCTAGTTGTCCATTGGAATTCTTCAAACCAAATGAAGATTTTACTCCAACTTTGAGTAAAATGACGATTAAGGGCGAGATATGCCCTTAGAAAACGTTATGGGCAGCATACACGAGCAGAAGCAGGTCAAAGACTAATGCACAAAAAAAAAAAAAAAAACTGCATAGTGGATTCTTGAAAAGGAATGACAAACCTAGAAGGCGATGACGACGGCGTGGACTCTTGTTTAGTCGAAGTGGTGGCATTGTTGTCTCGAGCGGATGAAGACGAAGCTGAAGACGGAGAGGATTCAACAAACGGAGGCTGAGAGAGACCGACCCTTTCTTTGAAGTCTTTAAGCAATGATACCCATTTCATCGTTTTCCCTAAGGATTTTCAAACACCTCGAAACCTATTCTCATCCAGATCCAAAGGTCCTTCCAGAGAACAGTCTAGAAGGATCTACACGCCCCACAAACCCCCACAAGAGATTTTTCAAGAAATGTGAAACGTAAAAAGGGAATTCACATGAATGGTTTGTGATGGACGAATCTGAATAAGGAAGTGATCGATCGGAGTGAATCGATGGTTGGCAAATTTGATAGCAGCAAGATCTGGACACCGATATATTTTTTCTTTGAAGGAAAAAATCTGCTGAAATTTTTTTTGGTTTGTTCTGATCTGCAAAGATTGCTGCTGTGTATATATTTTCTTCCTAAACTGATTTCCTGTTTCCTAATTTGATTTTGTGTGGGAGAGTGAAGTTATTGTGCCCTAGAGGAGATGATGAGGGCTGAAGGAAATCGCGACTTTGGATGGGGAAAGAGGCGCAAACAAGGAAAGAGAAGTAGCAACAGCTCTCTCTCTCTCTCTCTCTCTCTCTCTCTCTCTCTATTTCTGTTTCTCTCTCCTTTTTTTCTCTTTCTTTCTCTCTCTTCTGTGTTCGACTGATTTCGGACGGCCTCTCCGCGCCTTGTTTCTCGCTCTATATCTTTTTTTTCCAATTTTTCTTTCTCTCTCTCTAAAACTTTCCTTTTGAACTCCCCTTGTCGTCTCTCTCTCTCTCTCTCTAAAAAGTCTCCCACTCGATGTGCCATGTCAGCGTGGGATCCACGTCTGGCGAGTCTTCCACGTGGCCTCTCGTGATCTAGGGTCAAAACGTGATGAGAGCCTGTTGGTGTTTTTTTTTTTCTTCTTTTCTTTTCTTTTGAACTGCATTTGGTTTATCCCTGCCCGACCCTGATCGGGTTTCTTTCAATTCTCTCATGACCCTAATCCTATACACAAAAAATTTAACAGGAATCCCTTGTCAGAGCGGAAAGAATTGTCATCCCTAATCCCTTGGTTTTGCTAAAAGCCATGGTTTAAGAATATTAAAAAAAAAATGTGTCAAAAAACTATTTATTATAAAAATAAAAATAAAAGTCATTAGGTTGAGTTATTTTTGTCCAAGTAAAGTGAGAGTAGTTTTTATTTTATCATGATACATTTTTAATTTGTCAGGATACGACGAGACTACTCCAATTGTGTCAAAATTAGGAATGACAACGAGTAAGGTATGAATCAAGTGAGTCTATTTCATAACCAATTCTAGGGGTGCAAATGAGTTGAGGCAAGTCAAGCCGAGCTTTGCAGAGCTCAAGCTCAGCTCCTTTATAAATGAGTCGAGCTAAGGTAATTTACTTAACGAGTTTTTTTAAACGAGTCGAGCTGAGCTTTACCGAACTCGTACTAAACGAGCCTAAAACTCGAACTCGAGCTCAAGCTCGGCTTGATTACTAAAAAAGCCAACTTGAGCCACGAGTTGCTCGCGACCAGCTCGATCGTTTGCAGCCCTACCTAATCTCCAATCGGAGGGTCTTTCACCATCCCTGCCCTGATCTCCATTGGGGATATTACGTAAAAAACCAAAACCCGCCTCCCGATGAGGATCAAGCATTCTCCAAATATATCCATATCTAAACCAAAAAACGAATATACTCCGTATCAAGAATGAAACTGAAGATTCATATTTCTTAGGCTGTTCCATGGACACAACGAATAACACAACATTTGACACAACAATAATCGGAGCCCCACACTTATAATCGGACCCATTCAAGTTGTTTAAAATATGTTTTTAAAATTACATGTAAAAAATCAACTCATTTGGATATCGGTAAAGGCTTGATCGGTTCATTCAAATTTATCCTGTAAAATCTGTCAGGAATCAACAAAATGAACTGATTAAGCCCTTACCGATATCCAAATGAGTTGATTTTATACAGGTAGTTTTAAAAACATCTTTTAAATAAATTGAGCGGCTCCGATCATTCGCGTGGGGTTCAAAAAAAAAATTTGTGTCAAATGTTGTGTTATTTGTTGTGTTAACGGAACCGCCCCCATAAGTAGTGTATAATAATAGGTAGTAATTGTCTAATTGATAAGTATCCCTCTGTCAAATGTCAATTTCATTTTTGGTAGTACATTATTTTCATTATTAGTATTGAATCACTTCACTCATTTACGGGAATTTGAACATAAAGATACAAGCCCGATGTAGTAATAAATGATTTTGTCATATCTTGTCAAATTTGGCTTAGAAATGGCGAGGGGACGGCCTGATTTGGGTAAACTGAAAAAACTGGTTTTTTGGTTTTTTTGGTTTTGTCGTTATTCAATTTTTTTTTTGCATTTGTTAGTTTTTGGTCAATTTTTTTTGGTTTCTTGGCTTGTCTCGACGAAAGGAATCTAAAAAATATAAAATCATTAGTTAAACTTAAAATTTTGTGAATAAAGACGAAGGTGACATCTAAAAAACCGGTTTTTTGGATTATTTTTCGTCTTTCTTCACAAAACTTTAAGTTTGGCTAATAATTTTATACTTTTTAGATTCCTCTCGTCGAGACAAGCCAAGAAATCACAAAAAATTGACCAAAAACTAACAAATGCAAAAAAAAATTGAATAAGGACAAAACCAAAAAAACCAAAAAACCAGTTTTTTCAATTTACCCAAATCAGGCCGAATAAATGACAAATCGTGCCTTGATTTGGACAAACAACTTAGTAAATCGATTCGGCTGCTTAAGTAGAGGGTATTATTTATGGAGGGTAGACCCATATTGATGTAACATTTATAAAGGGAGGATAAAACGATGAAATTGGTTGTTTTTGCTTAACAACAGTGTCGTAAAATTAGAGAGTTGTGGCATGTTGTAGGAACTAGATACATTCACATGCATGGAAATTGACAGTGGTTCAAACCTCACTAAGTACAACTAAGAATATTGACTTTTGCCGAGGGAAAAAATTAGAGAGATGTGCGTAACAAAAAAAACAATGCAAATTTCCAATAGACTTTATATACATAATCCATTGTTATCAGGTAGATATATATAATCTTAATCGTACAATGTTGGCGAATTTCCAGAAAAGAAAAATACTAAAGTAAATTACAATATGTCGAAGGAGAAAGAAAGGAGGGAGAAAATAAACAAATATGTATAGCATGTGGGGGAAGTCAAAAGTCATTAGTGCAACATAGTATCTCAACTAGGAGAGGTGAAATTGAAAAGCCTTGCTTGAGACATAATCCAATGTGAGATTGTGTGTGTTGATTGGGTCAATATCACTACACCGCCCAATGGCTTTTACTTTTGTATGAAGTGATGGTATAACAGAGATTAGGTAAGAAAGAACTAGTCCTTCTTACTTGGAAATTTGTCAACTTAAGACGAATGCAACAACATCCTTCCTGCATATATGCTAGGGTGGACATGCCCCAAACTTTTCACATTCTTAAGCCAATTGGATTTGGTCGCAGGTCATGTGCAAGGACGGAGCTATGTTGCAAGTCGATTAGGCACGTATCTGTATGCAAAAAACGTGACTTTTTCAACCAAATGATGAAAAAATAGCAATTTACAAAAATTTAGATCATAGAATACTCAAAGGTTGGCGTTTAGATAAAGATAGTTGAATCAAGCATGATTTCTTAAACAAAAAATGAAGACCGGACGAAGTCTGATTTTAACTTTACATTTCGTTATATATATATATGTTCCACTTCCTATCCGGACTTTTCATTTCCGGACTTTTTATCCAAAATTTTTTTTGACGATCCGATCCGTCCAATGTGTTCAGAAGGTGTTTTCAAGGGTCCTCGTGGAAAATCTTCAAAAAAAAACACCGGGAAGGGCTTGATCCAAGCAGTTTTCGCAAAAATATATAAATACAGTTTTTGCGAAAAACTGCTTGATCAAGCCCTTCCCGGTATTTTTTTTTGAAGATTTTTTGCGTGGACCCTTGAAAACACCTTCTGAACACATTGGACGGATCGGATTTTCCAAAAAAAAATTGCAACACAAAAAAACCCCATTTTTTCCTTAAATCCGGGAGTGTGGATAAGAAGTTTGGCCTATATATATTGATGAACAATAAATATATATCATGAACAATAAATAACAATATAAGTGGACTCGTTCCCATCAAAATAATGTCACCTACCAATCCAAATTCTAGCTCTGCTACTGGTCATATGTGCACGTGGAGTGAATGAGAAGCAACTAACAATTTTATTCCATCGGATTGTGCTTGTACTGTTACTTACAAGAAAGATTAAACGGGAAGAAAATGTAGAAAAACCTAATATTAGGACACTCGTCATTATGCTTGTACTGTTACTTACAAGAAAGATTAAACGGGAAGAAAATGTAGAAAAACCTAATATTAGGACACTCGTCATTAATAATTGGGGAAATGACCAAAACATGGTGGTTAGGGCAAATTATGCCAAAAACATGGGCATGGTTTCAGAAATTCCCAATTCATGAGAAGGAAAACTTTAATTCCACATACATGGCAAATTATGTGTGAACTACCCAAGATACCCTCTCTCTCCCTTTTCCCAGCCCCACTCTCTTCTTCTCTCCCTTTCTTCTATCCACCCGACGAACGAACCAGAGCTCGACGACGAACAAACCGATGACAACAGCGGCAGCGAATTCCCAAACGACGTCGTCTCACCCATGTCCTGCTAGTCGACGGTTAAGCAAATGTTACACACGAACCGATAATGATGAGTTCTAGAATATTTCATTCGCGTCATGGGTAGAAATTGTACTCATGAGAAACCCATCAGAAACTCCATTTCCATACCTTTTCTGCATCTCTCTTCTCAAACAAAATCACACTCAAAAGGACAGAAGTTGCTCAAGGGCTAGAGATTCTTGGACCTCTCGTCACTCGGAAATCAAATTTCAATGGTGGTGGTTGCTTGGTAGTTACAAATGAGTGTTTGGGCAATGTTTATGTTGGCAGTTCTTTTATCAGCTTGTACTGCAAATGTGGTGATCTAAGCTATGCGTACCAATCAGTTCAAAAAAGAAAAAAGCTATGCGTACTAAGTGTTCGATGAAATGCCCATGAGTTTGGGTAAGCTTAACAAGTTTTGATAAAAGTTTAAGATTGATTTGTTCATGTAAAAATTGAATCTTGGACAAGTTCAGCAAACATAGGATCAAAATCGAGTAGCTTAATTTGTTTATAAGTGCTAATGGTGAATATGTCTGGTGCTTGTTTATTTCATACACAGTGCATGTCAAGCTTATACAAAGAGCACGTTTTTTTGTTGCTCGGAGCAAGTTTTTCAGTGTCAGTGACTTGTATGCATGGTTCATGCCATCTAAGAACCCAAGGAAATGAGAAATAAAATTTATGGGAAGAATAGTCAGGTGCTTGTGGTTTCATACACAATGCACGTTAGTGTTATATAAAGAGCATGTTTTGTTCTTGCTCGGAGCAAGTTTTTCAGTGTCAGTGACAGTACATTGTTTTTCATGTTATAAAAAGAGTGCAAAGGTCACCCCACTGACAATGGAACGTCGAATGGATGGACTTGTATGCATGGTTCATGCCATCTAAGAACCCAAGGAAATGATAAATAAAATTTCTGGGAAGAATAGTTAGGTGCTTGTGGTTTCATACACAATGCACGTCAGTGTTATATAAAGAGCATGTTTTGTTCTTGCTCGGAGCAAGTTTTTCAGTGTCAGTGACAATACATTATTTTTCATGTTATAAAAAGAGTGCAAAAGTCACCCCACTGACAATGGAACGTCGAACGGATGGACTTGTATGCATGGTTCATACCATCTAAAAACCTAAGGAAATAAGAAATAAAATTTATGAGAAGAACAGTCTGGTGCTTGTGGTTTCATACAGAGTGCATGACAAGGTTATACAAAGAGCAAGTTTTGTTGTTGCTCGGAGCAAGTTTTGTTAGATTGTGGACGTAAGGTGTCAATTTACGGGGAGGGGAAATTATTGGGGATTTTTTTACCTGGGGGTATTTCTGTCAGTCGAAATATTGGTACCATGTATGTGGAATTATTTTTTTCCTTCTCATGTTATTGGTCATTTCCAAAAACCTTACCATGAAATTGGAATATTTAGTTTTAAAAACCATGTTTTGGTCATTTTCCCTTAATAATTTGATACCATAATAAAAATTTTGTTTTCGTATTTATTTTTTCCTTGACATATCCTTAATAGAAAATCATGACGTAAATCAACTTAATGAATGCTTGGTGTCGCTATTTCAACATTCATAATATTCTTGAATGTGAAACCACATTTTTTTTCTCATTCATCGACATGACAGTTTGTTTGTTTTATTTTTATTTTTTATTGGCATCTACAAACAATACAATGCTTTGGGTAAAAAACCAAAAAGTGGTTTTTAAAAAAATCATTTTGTCATTATTCAATTTTTTTTGCATTCGTTAGTTTTGCATAATCCACCTATTTTGGCTTTATTCAAAAAAATTAATTTTTTTGAATAATTTTATACTTGTTAGATTCGTCTCGTCGAGAGGAATCCAGAAACCACAAAATCTTGATGCAAAACTAACGAATGCAAAAAAAATTGAATAAGGACAAAATGGTTTTTTTTAAAACCACTTTTTGATTTTTTACCCAAAGCACCCTCCAGTAGATTCATTCTAACATACTTTATTTAGAGTTTAAAATCCTTGCGAGTTTCAAGACATATTAAAGTTTAATTGCTATCACAACGAGTCAATGTAGAACGAGTTTTTAACGAACAAAAATGATAGATACACTCCCTCCCCAACCACTCCCCACCACTCCCCCTCTCACATGTGGTGGGTCCCACATGTGGTGGGTCCAACCACATGTGAGAGGGGGAGTGGTTGGGAGGGAGTGTATGTATCATTGTTCTTTAACGAATGATCAAACATAAGCCAAGATCGAATATATACTTTTGGTGATTTTCACCTGCAATGCTTAAAAGTCACTCTCAAGCGTTCTAAAATAGGATGAAGGTATACGACTCCTTCTATTTGAGTGACAGTACCGGAACACCACATCAATTAATTTCAGCTCTAAACCACACATATACTCCATATGGTTAAGAATTAAGGTTGAGATGTATTGTGAGTTATAATTCGATTTAAACTGGAATGTAGGGTCCCTTTTGTTGGTGGAACTTAAACATTAAAGGGCAGCGATTGATGGTCCTTCAACAAAATTAAGAGTCCCTTTGGCCGACTCCTTTTCTCATTTTCAACTTCTCATTTTTTAGTTTTGGAAGTTTGGTTGCTAAAACTCATTTTCAAAATTCGACATTAGAGAGGAGAAGCCAAAAGTAGGTTGTAAGAAGCTTTTTGACTTCTCATTTTTCACTTTTCTCATTTTGATTAACAAAAAGACATACGAAATGTATTCAACACATATTTCTCAAACACTACTCATGTTGCAAAATGCATTCTGCATGTTTCTCTCAAACACTCATACCATATTCAAAATACATACTGATTATAATCTAAAAGGCCAAAAAGTTGAAAATGAAATGCTGAAAATCAGACTCCCAAACATCCTCTAAGAGGATGAGCAGGCACTCACTTTTTTCTCACTGTAGACCCTTTTGAAAATTCATTCTTTACTTCCCTCCTCCACCATCAGCCGATCTGCACCATAAATCAAACCCAAGGAAGAAGGAGGAGCTCTAGTAAGGGTCACTTGGTCGACACTGAGAGTCAACATGGAAGTAATGGCCCCAGGTTGCAACGTAGCAGGAGTCCCATTTTATGTGGTGGATCTGGAAAGTCAAAACGATATAGTTCGGGACCAGATGGAGATCAAGAAGCCTGTAGGATGGAATGAACTCCTTCCTTTACCTTTCCTTCCAAAACATTTCTCAATGATTTGCCTCATATGGAATTGTAGAGGTGCTGGTAACAGTGCGTTTAAGAGAAACATGGCGGAGCTCATTGGTAACCACCATCTGGATTTGCTGGTGCTAGTTGAAACAAAGGTCCCACTTTCTTCCTTGAATAACTTTTTCATCAACAAGGGCTTCACGGCTAGCTCCTTCTCTGACCCAGTAGAAAGATCTGGGGGAATTTGGGTTCTTTGGAACCCTACTAAGGTTGTTGTTGCTGCAGTAGAAGTTACTAATCAGGCTATCCATGCTACGATCATGCGTATTGATTGTAAATAGTGGATTTCACGGCTGTGTATGGTAGCCCCAACCCTACATGAAGAGATCTGATGTGGTATGACCTTCAAGAAAGGGCTGCACATGACAGCAAAGAGTGGCTAGTGGCAGGAGACTTCAATGACCATGAAGAGAGTTCAGAAAAAAACGGAGCTTCCAACGAGGTAACTCGTATAATAGATGCAATAAATTCTCCCATTTTCTTAATTCCTGCAATTTCATTGACCTGGGCTGCATAGGTCCTAAACTTACTTGGACCAATAACAGAGCAGGTCTTTCCAACACCATGGTTAGACTTGATAGGGTTGTTTGTAACAGCAATTGGAACCTGATGTTCCCTAATGCAATGGTTAAGAATCTCCCTCGGGTCTGCTTTGACCATTGCCATTTTCTCATCTTCACTGATGGTATCCCGTCCTCTAACATTCGTGTTAAACCCTTCCGTTTTGAGGATATGTGGACTAACCACCCTAATTTCATTAATGTTGTGATGGCTTCCTGGAATGACCCCTCAACTGTTTTTGCTGATAATTTGGTTGATCTCACTGATAAAATTCAAGTCTGGAAAAAAGAAGTTTTTGGTAATATTTTCTTTAAGAAAAAACAACTTCTTGCCAGATTAGAAGGGATTCAAAAAAGCCAAAGTATTTCCTACTCTCATAATATGTTCCTCCTTGAAAAAGATATTTCCACTGCTCACCAAAATATTTTAAAACAAGAGGAATTGCATTGGTTTCAAAAATCTAGATCCAAATGGATCATTGAGGGAGACTACAATACCAGGTTTTTTTCATTTATCTACTGTTATCAGGAGAAGAAGAAATAAAATGTTGACTCTCAAGGATGGTACTGACAATTGGATTGACAATGAGGATGGCATTAAAAATCTTATTAATAATCATTTTTATTGTCTTATTATGTGTCAACACTAATAATACCCCTATATATTGGAGTAATTGGGTGCATATTGTGATTTCTAATGAGGACAATGAACCTCTGGACTTGATTCCTTCTAGAGAGGAGATTTTCATGGCTGTCAAGAATATTGGAGCCTATAAAGCTCCTGGCCCTGATGGTTATCAGGCCTTGTTTTATCACAAGTATTAGGATATCATTGGGGATTCTTTCTGCAACCTT
The DNA here is from genome assembly GCA_963854785.1 of Vaccinium vitis-idaea. Lineage (NCBI taxonomy): Eukaryota > Viridiplantae > Streptophyta > Magnoliopsida > Ericales > Ericaceae > Vaccinium > Vaccinium vitis-idaea. Next base: position 3,456,156 of record OY978216.1, on the reverse strand, counting down.
ATCCAGTCTTGTTTTGTTAACAGAGTTATTCCTAAAGATATGAACCGTATTAACATCGTGCTTATTCCCAAAATTGACAATCCTGAATCCATTACTCAGTTTTGTCCCATAGGTATGAGTAATGTGTCCCATAAGGTGGTTTCCAAGATCATTGTTAATCGTATTAGACCCCTTTTGGATAATATTATAGCCCTTTTCAATCTAGTTTTATTTCTAGTAGATAAACTTCTGACAATGTGATTATCTGCCAGGAAGTTATTCACACTCTTAGGAATAGCAAGGCTAGAAATGGGGGTATGATTTGGGAAATTGACTTTGACAAAGCCTATGATAGAATATCTTGGGATTTTCTGCTTGATTCTCTTAGATATTTCCACTTTAATGAAGGTTTAATTGCCCTGAGAGGGGATTGAGACAAGGTGATCCTCTTTCACCTTACCTTTTTGTCATTTGCATGGAAAGACTGTCTGCTTAAATCAATCAGAGACTGTCTCTTAATCAGTGGAAAGGTATTAAAGCTTCCCCTGAGAGCCCTTGCTTGTCTCATTTTATTTTTTGTTGATGATATCATGTTTTTTGGTGTTGCTACTGTGGATCAATGCAATATTATGAGGGAGACTTTAATATTTTTTGTGATGAATCTGGACAGCTGATTAGTGCTCACAAGTCAAAATTTTTTCTCTCCTCACATAAATATTATAACTGCCAAGAATTTGAGTACTATGTGTGGCTGTGGTCTTACTAAAAACCCTGGCATGTATCTGGGAATCCCTCTCATTCACTCTAAGGTCTCTAAAAGAGGTTACCAGTACATCATTGAGAGACTTGCTAAGAAATTAGCTGGATGGAAATCTGACTCTTTAAACCTCATGGGGAGAGCTACTTTAGTCCAGTCTGTCACTTCTACCATTCCTTACTACACCATGCAAACCACTATGTTACCTTCTACACTCACTAATCAAATTGATAGAATTAACTGGAATTTTTTATGGGGTGATAAGACTGACAAGAAGAAAGTTCACCTGGTTAATTGGAATAATGTTTGTAAACCTAAAAAATTAGGTGGATTGGGTATCCGTAAGGCTAGCATCTCTAATTTAGCCCTTCTTTCTAAACTTGGCTGGCATATTTCCACTGATAAGAAGCCCCTTGGGATTCAGGTTCTTCATATTAAGTACTTAAAGAGTCATAACTTTAGAAATTGGCCTAATAACAAGAGAGCCTCTCACACTTGGAGAAGTATAATAAAAATTAGAGATTTTGTGGTGAAGAATATAAAATGGATTGTGGGCAATGGTAGAACTATTTCTTTTTGGCATGATTGGTGGTGTGGTAATGATGTGTTCAATGTAAGTGACCAGAATGTGCTTACTGAGAATACTAAAGTGGCTGAGTTTATTACTGCTAACAAGGACTGGAATGATTCTTTGATTACTCAAACTGTGGGCATAAAAGATTCTACTAGAATTACCAATATTCTTCTTCCTAAGTATGCTGATTTTGAAGATACCCCCCGTTGGGTTTTGAATCAAAATGGTAATTTCTCAAACTTAAGGTTCTGGCCAAACTTAAAGGTTTCCTTTGAACTTGTATGCATGGTAAGCTGCTAACCAACCATTAGAGGTGTGTTAGAGGACTTTCTAATACAGATACTTGTCCTAGATGTGATACTGCCAGTGAGGATATCTTTCATCTATTTTTTGCTTGTCCTACTAGTGCTAATGTTTGGTCTAGACTCCCTAATGTCCAGGTACCCACCACGGGTGATTTGGAAGAGTGGAGAGGTTGGTTGCAGTCTAAAGTTGTTTCAGGGGGTTACTCTAACTCTGTTTTAGTTCTTGTTATCTTATGGAAAATTTGGATTGCAAGGAACAAAAAAGTTTTTGATGATATTAACCCAGACCCTACTATTATTTACAGACAGTGTCTTGTGTTTAGCTCTGAGATTGCTAGAACCTTCATTGATAGATCCCAACCTTCTACTCGCCAAGTTAAGCTTATTGCTTGGAAATTTCCAGGTACGAGGAAACTCAAACTTAACACTGATGGGAGTAGCCGTGGAAATCCAGGACCAGCTGGCTTTGGTGGTGTTGTCCGAGAGGAGAGAGGTCATTGGGTGCTTGGTTTCTACGGGAGACTTGCAGACTGCACCAGTCTTGAAGTTGAACTCTGGGGAATTTTTAGAGGCTTGGAATTGGTTCAAAGTCAGGGCATGGAGGCGTTGGCAATAGAATCAGACTCTGCTACAGCTATTGAGCTCATTGAAGGGGAAACACCTGCTCATTCTCCACACAAGACCCTCATTCAAGAGTGCAAGGCTTTGCTTGCTGCCACTGGTTGCTCTTTGAGCCACACCTATCGTGAAGGAAATAAAGTTGCGGATAAACTTGCCAACATTGGAGTGGAACAAGAAGACAAATGGGTTTCACATATCGTTCCTCCTACTGACATCATCCCCCTCCTGGAAGCTAATATGAGGGGTTGCCTTATGAAAGAGTTTAGTTTTTTGTTTCTGCTGTGTTTCTCTATGTACCAAAAAAAAGAAAATTCATTATTTACTTGTAATCTGATTTAGGCCTATCGGGTCGGGGTGTGTTTTTAAGCCCATTTAGTAAATGTGTTGGGCTTGGGAATATCTCTTAAAATCAAGCCAGGTCCGGCCCGTATAAAATAATGATAATGATGTTTATTATATATTTATACTATAAAAAAATATTAATGAAAAAAAAAGCACTACCATACTTTTATATTTACAATACCCTTTTTTTAAAGCATATATGTACATCTATTCCTTGGGGGGAAAAAAAAAGCACTACCATCGCTACACATTTTTTTGAACGGCAAAAAAGAAATATATTAATAAAATATCATAAATACAAGATTAAACGGAGCAAGAGAATCAAAGCGAGGAGCGGCATCCCAACAAGAATGACACTCCACCTGAAGGCAAAACATATGTCTTTCGAGATCCAAAAGATTAGAAGATTGACAAGAAGACAACCAACCAAACAACCAAACAAATGAAAACAACTTACATCCACAGCTAAATCCCGTCATCGCGACATTGTCATTGTAATAGTTGCACGCGGTGCAAGTGTATTTCATTCTTATATTATTACTTGTGAATGGGTTTCTCTTGGTTCACTAAATTAAAAAACATTTTCTTGTACCTTTGTTCTGTTTTTCATATACAGTACTTGTTTGTTTTCCTTGTGTTCAATCCGAAAAGGGCCCATTGGGCCAAACCTCAGAAGTGGAAAGGTGAAATGGCCGATTTGAAAGATCCTCATTGGCATACTTTACAGCAGCATAGGGTTTACGCGGTTTCAAGGTTGAAAAATTGTGATTATTAAGCATATACAATTATATTAACAAAGTGGGTAATCATGTTGTATAGTATCTCTTACTCGGACGATTTTTCTTTGTGTGATTATTCTAACATGCTGTCCCTAGATTCTCGTGTGAGGACCAATTATTCTATATCTCGGGATACTGTTACATGGTGATTTAATACCCCCGTCCATTATAATATTGTGCTGAGCTCCATAGGAATATATCGTGGATAATAGTGTTGAGAGTTGAGACTACACGTGAAGTCACGAGCTCGTAGATTTTGTCCATTGTATATGATGCAGAACAAGTAGTGGCCCAATTCTATGATCAATTGGACCGGTCGAAGCCTAAGAGGCCCAAACAACTTCTAATTGAAAATTGCCAATTTCAACAATTTATCGACGAGCCCGGAATAGGCCCAAACTTGGTGGGCTGAAGCAGAATCGCGCTGCGATCAAGACTCACGACCCTAATCGTGACTGATGGTGGATTTCGGTCAAATTCATTCGTTTAGGCCTTCAATTTAGTAATTTTGCTATTTCAGGTAATAATTAGATTACGAATTACTCTTAGCGTGTAATTCCGTTTTTGTTGTTTCCAGTTGGGAATTTCTTATTTTTCTTTCTAGTTTTCAATTTTAGAAGTTTCCCTAATTTTCGAGATACTTTATTTTTTGGTAAGTTTTTGCTAGGGTTTGCTAGTTTTCCCTATAAAAGGGCATGTAACCTCTATTATTATTTAGTTTTTAATCAAATATAATTTAGAGTTATTTCTCTTCTTCTAGTGGATTCAAGAACCTCGTGGATTCGAGACTTATTTTCGTTTGAACTAATACGCAACTAGGTTCTCGTGAATTCCGTTGCGTCAGTATATACACCAGGCCCCACAAGCATGCCAACAAAACTCAAATTCCAGGTGGAGGGAAGTAATCATCCCACTTGTAACACTCAAGGGGAACTCTTAAACCTTAGTAGCATAAGCTTTCATAATGCGTTGATCTCTTTGTCAATTCTCGCATTGTGTTCGCACTCTCAATCATTGCTCTCAAAAATTTTAATAGTTTGAGATGTAAATATGTAATTCGAAGACGCTTTCACAGTCTCGCTCTCGCACGTAGACACGAATTATGTGACTTAAGTTCACACCCTAAACTTTCAAGATCCTTGATTTCAGTTTTCCTTAGGTTGTGTTGCCTCCTGAGTTGAACATTTGGTTGTTCTTAGGACCCCTTGTTGTGAGTGGACAGAGGGGGTGTTGCGCAGCGTGTTGTGCAGCACTTGGCACGGCTGCGCCGGTGTCGGTCCGATGATCGGAGATGTTCATCGCGTAGAGCACGTCGAGTACTATAAGTGTACCAAAAATCAACTCGATCGGATATCGTTTTTTTCAAGATATTTGTGTTCCGATGACGCACTTTATGATATCCGATTGAGTTGATTTTTGGTACACTTGTAATACTCGACGTGCTCTACGCGATGAACGTCTCCGATCATCGGACCGACACCGGCGCGGCCGCGCCAAATGCCACACAGCACGCTGTGTTTTGAGTTGTGTTTTGGTTTTAAATCAAAGCATAAAAATTTCACATGTAAAATGGAGTGTATCAAACAAAGAAATAAACTACAATATTTGGTTACTATAAGTTTTTTACCCCACTACTATTTTTTTTTTTTGGCTCTGCCCCTGCTTGGTAGTGTTTTTGTATAAAGAGATGCCTCAGTTCATTTGTAAGAAGAATTGAGAATATAGTGTCCAAAATACAAATTTCTAACATAATTAATGCGCGCGTAATAAGTTGGCCCGACCATCTGGTTATTAAAAAAGAAAAAGAAAAGAAAGATAAACTAAAGAGCCAACCAAAGATCATGCCAAAATACAAAAATGTATTTGCTGTTTCTATTTGCTTATTAAAAAAAACATAGATCGCATCATCCCTACACATGAGAGAGGACCACAATAATAAGTCAATAATCTCCTCTTCTTTCTTTTTTTTAAACAGTCAAGGGTCGTCCGGACCAACTTAGGCGCAACTCGACCATTCTCCTCCCTAGTCCGGCCAAAGGAAGGCTATCCAAGCCGAGACTAGAGAATTGACAAGAAATTTTCTTTCTTGTGGTTGGCCCCAAGAGGTTGCCAAGTTTTTGAAGTCGGAATGTCTCAATTTACAACTCATCTCTGTTGCCACTTGAGCTACCCCATTTGATTAATTGTCTTCTCTCTCTCTCATACTTCTATAACTAGTCAAGTGTCACGTGGTTTCAAATACATAGCTCTAGCTGGAGGAACAGACTCCAACGTTACTCCAAATATTTCTGAGCTCAGCAAAATCAAACATTTATAGGACACCAAATATTTTGCACAAACCACCAAATAGTTAGTTAACAACTGCACCAAATGGTGCTATTCAGTCGTTGTTCTGGTGTTGGAAAAGATAAAAAGGCAATTTGCCTCTTCAGTTTTGAAAGTTCTAAACAAGAAGATAGAGATAATCAGATAAAACAGAGGCTGATAAAAAAAAAAATTCACATAAAAACAGAAAAACGTGGGGAGTGGATTATGCTAAATTGGGATGTTGACTTTGAACTCCAATTTTCCCCTTATGTTCCATTCAAATAATGCTGAACATTCCTGGTGGTGGACCCATGTATGGGGCCTCCCGACCTGTCCAATGTATTTTTAACTATCCTAATTTTATTTAGGCACTTTACAGATCCAAACCGTCCATTACTAAGATGAAATCCAAGCCGTCAATCGTCTTGGATGCACACACCAGCACTCCAAGGTCCGAATTTGCATAGCCAGAAAAGAAAGCTAGTTGGACTTTTCAGGCGTAAAGGTTAAATTGTTACGAAGATTTTAGAGGGACCAAAAATACCACTAACTTATCATTCAAATGTACTGAAAAGTTGCGCAGGGGTGTGGGGATTCGAGGCATGCTGTGACTCTGAGAAGAAAAGGGGAATTTTTCAGAAAATATTTCATGAAACTGTTCTTTCGAAAATCTAAATACTAGCGGTTTTAGTATGGTTCCGGGGTATTTTTGTACATTTTTTGGTATTCTCATTGGGTTTCTTTCACTAAAATTGACATAGGTTTGGTCTATGATTCTGATCGGGCTTAAAAAGGCCCAGCCTTCAATGACCCTGGAAACCAGACAAAAGCCCATCTTGGACCCATTCTTAATTACAATTAGGTGCACACCCAAAACATGAATGATTCCTCCACCAGGCATACCCCATGACCGGACTATTAGCATTCATGTACCTGCACCTGGCGTTTTGCATTGAACCCAAACCCAAAATCAAACAAAACCTTAAGCACCAATCAATCGGGATCGGCTGCATGAGTGCTTTCTGCATTATTTGAATTTAATTTAACCTTTTTTTGCATGGATAGGTGCCATCCGAATTGGTTTTTACCTTCTCTGCAAACGGTTTTTACCTTCTTTGCATGGATAGGTGCCACCAATATGGTATTTTTCATGTAACAATATTCTTCACGCAGGCGATGCTTTTTCTAATCATGTTTACTCCAAATTACAGGAAAGAAAAAACTTTATACAAAGCAATCGAGGTGCGAAACCTGAAAAGTGAAGAACAAAAGCTTATCCAATGCCAAATCCTTCTTTCAGGGTTTTGCAAGGGAAAAACCGGCTGACCTTAATGGAACCACAACAGTTGACAGATTATCCGTGCTGCCTTTCTCGAAAGCATTGCGAACAATGCAGTTGGCCAATGAGGACAACTCTAAACATGAAGCCGATTGCTTTGATTTCTTTGAGTCTTGGAAGTGTGCATCTCTTAGGAGATTACATACTTTCTGGGGCTTTAGACTCTCAAATATGCCATCAGATGCAACCACCAGATAGCTGTCATTGGCCGTTAAAGGTTGCCAATCTGTCACTTCAGGATCAGATATGATACCGTACCTGAGGAAAAAAAAACCCGAAAATTTTTTAACGAGGAAAACCCGAAAAATTCTCATCTTTAGCGATTCCATGTTACATTATCAGTGTGAGCATAAATTTCGAATAAAGTTGAAAGCCCTAGAAAGAGGCAAGAATTGACAATGAAATCAACATTCAAGCTTTCGTTTGAGTCGGGAACCGTACCTCTTTAAGGGAACGTCACCCAGAGCACGGGTCATAGGAAAATGACCGTTGATTACCAGCATATCATGCGATCTATAGCCAGAGATGATACCACCAGCTGCTTCAATCCTGGCTCTCTCTTCATCTCTGTGTGGATTATGATCACTAGTTAACTCTTTAACAGAAAGATAGGGAATTGATGCACCTATAGTTTTAAAGAAACGTCAGTTGTTGGATTCAAAGCAGTACAAAGCATCAAGCCAATACATTTGAAATGTATTTGTGAGTGTGTCCAATCTTAAAGCCATAGCCCAAATTATACTTGTGCACAAACATGAAAGCGCGTGTAACAGCATTCTAGAAATTCTCTCTTTGCTTATAGGATCACATGTCACAGTCATAATGATACGTGGACTGCAAATTGAAACATTGAAAGGACAAAATTTTGTATTTTAACAGAAAGAGAGTTAACCATCAGCCTCTTGACGCCGGGGATGTTTCTCAGAGCAGAGAAGGGCTTTTGAGTCACCAACATTGGCAACTAGAATTTGACCATCAACCAGAAGCACAACAACAGCCGTAGATCCTGCTGCTAAATCGTTTTCTAAAGCTGCCTAAAAGTACAAGTTAAGGAGAATAACTTAGTATAACATTAAAAGGCCAGGGAAAGCAAACGGAACCACCCATTATAATCCCATACAATATAAATAAGAAAAGGAAAAAGCAAACTTGCCTCGGTGAATGATGAATCGATATCCTTGATTGTCTTCACCAGCGCTTGCTTCAAGATTCCCATGTGTGTCGATCCATCCAATATCACCTGTGATATTCCTTCCAGACCACGACTGCACCATCAAACAATTGAACTAAGTTTCAAAATAAGTAGAACATACTTTAGAATCCCTAGCTTTACAGGACTATATTATTCCACTGATTAAAAAGACAAACAAAATGGGATAAAATAGTTCAAAAAATGGACAGCTCTTTTTGGAAGGATTATGCCCATACTAATTGAACACCAGCTCCATAGAGGTACTGAACAAGGTATTACTATTCAAGTCAACAAAGTAAGAGAACTTTCGTTTCCCTGTAGAGGCAACAAATATTCAAAAATTCACAAAATTTGTAGTTGTAAACGTGCTTCACTGTAGATGAACACTGCCGTTCTAGTTCTAAACCAACGCAAATTCCCAAGAATTAAAGGCGCTTAAACAAAGTACTTCTTGAACACTTAGAGGGTGCAGAGTGTGAAGATGGTGTCTTGGACTTCTAAGACGCACAACAGTGCAAGAGCGCAGTTAATATCTACAAAACAGGAACCAATCACCTTTGTTTGAAAGGCTGTAAATAAACGTCTTAATTAGAGATGTGTCAAAGGGAACCCACCTCCCAAGAGTTGATTTATGCAGCTCTAGTTCTACATCTTCATTGCTATTCTGAGAAGAAGTATTTTGTTCTTCCTTCAGTGATAACCAGTTCTTGAACGAGCCAAACATAGAGTGTGCAAAAATATAATCCAACACTAGTTTTGAGGCCATTTCACTAGCTTCCTGTCCAATATGACCATCAAAAACTGCCACCACGCCAACCCTGACATCTTCCAGCCCATTTTCGCCTGCACAGTTGTCAAGCTCCCTTCGTTAAGTACTATAAAACTAATCGCTTAGCACTGAACGAAAATCCAAAACACAGAAACAATGTCTGTTAATTACTGGGATTACCAAGCAACGGTATCTTCATATCAAGATTGCATGAAATTCGATCCTCTTGATATCTCCTTCTCCCCTTAGTTGACTCAAACTGGCAATTCATAGTTTCATTGTGGCGAGATTTGGCAGAGAGAACCCAATCATGGCACTCTGGAGATTTAAAAACAGCGGGAGCTCCCCCTTCATCATAAACTGCCATACACGCTACCGATACTCCATAGGAACATGGAATCGCAAACATCAATACACCTAGTACTAGAAACACAACCTTAAGTCCACCCATCTTTAAAGCGAGCATCCAATTTGATTCCTAAGGAAAAGGAAATAGTAAAAAGGTGCATATAAGAAACCAATCAGGCATGCAATTTCCGAGAGCATATTTATTAACACCTCGAAGCTTAACAGAATGAATGAATATACAGGTTGGTTTCTAGAAGAAATCATTCAAGAATTTAATTGCGCATAGAAAGCATGAAAGTTGATTAGTTTTCTCATGATCTGTGTAATCATTCCGAACATAGTTGGTTGTCCACTATCCAAGAGTGGATTTTTGATAGAAACATGCCATAATATTGGAATTGCGGTGAAATATAGTAGGATCAGACGTTAATCACGAAACTTGAGCAAACAGGAAGTAAACCAACGAATAAATGAATAGAGAGCATTATCCAGTCCGCTCAAACTAACAGAAGATGTTTGACTTGAATGGATTAAAATACTTTGTATCACACAAATTTCGAGTCTGCGAAAAAGACGGAAGAATTTGTGTCTGCGAAAGATGCTGACCAAAGTCGATTTATTGATGTATAGAAAATTAGGGTTTACAACCTTTGATGTATTTCTAGTAAAAAAAAATTAGTCCTCTGATTCTTCTCTTTGAACGAGGGCGTCTTGATCCCGAATCAAACTGCGGAATCTTCTCCGAGATCAAACTGCAAAATCTTCTCCGAGATTTTTGAGGAAGATGATGGCTTGATTTTTGAAGAAACGTCTTGCTTGACGTGGACTTAGAGAATTCTGAAGGGTTTTGAGAGCAAGGAAAGGGGGATGGAGAGTCATTACAAAACTCCACCTCTTTCATATTTATTTCTTTAATTATTCTTTTATTTAATGTAAAAGAAATAATTATAATTTGATAATTATCCTTCTTATTTATTTTAAGAGGAATAATTATACATAAAGAGAAACATTAATTTCACCGAGTGGCTTAATTTGATTGGCCGAACTTGATAAATTAATAATTGCATCATTTTTACACGTGGCTCCAGTTTTTTTGTCCCTCCACATATCTATAACTTTTGACCAACGGACAACATTGGTAATTTATTGTGCCCTATTTGTTAGGCCTCGCAACACGTGACAACTTGTGTGATAGGCTAACAATTTTACATGCCTACATACTTTTAATAAAAAAAAAATCGAATTAGCTTGGAAATATTCAAGAAGCTTTGGACTATACACTAGCGGCGGCTTCAAATCTCCTGTTACAAAACTCTGTTCCAAATCTCTGTGCCAAGCCAAAATCCCACCAAAATAAGCCATCTGTCCACCTTCTCTCTCAACCAACCCTCCTCTCTCTTTAACGTTTTACCCTCCGTTAGTCTAACCCTCCGTTAATGAATTAATGCCCGCTTTCTTCTCCGGCCAAAAAGCAGAACCTTGGCTCACTTGCCCAAGAAACAATTGAACGAGAAGCAGAAGACACAACCAATTGCTTCCACCATTTCCTCAAAATGGACGTGAATTTACCTGATTACCAAATCTTGGCATCCACTCATATCAAGAGATGTCATCTAGTGTGAGTTGATCAATTAATCTGATATATGGGAATGAGATTGTCTTTTTTCTTCTTTACTGCAATGAGATTGTTTAATGAAACTCAATGCTTGAGGCTATTACTCTTCAAGAAATACTTTTGCCTAGATGCATATGTCATTCTCTTCACATACATTAATTAAAAGTTCAAATAGCAAAAACAACTTGTCTAAATCCATTAGCTATAGACAATTTTTTTAAGGGATGCCCACCATTTTTTTTATTGTGAACCCAGCATGAGTATGAGAATATTTTCATTGCCCCTGGGGTGATGTTGAGTACGATTCTGAACCACAAGTTGGAGTGGATCGTGCTCAACATTGTCCTAGGAGCAAACATTCCAACCCTTGGGATCACCGGTGGTTATTCCACCTTCAGGGCCCCATAATTGTTGAGGGGCATAAGTTGACATGGACATCCGATTATTTAAAAAAAAAAACACACATTGCCCCATGAGCACCAAAAAACTTCTCACATACTCTTTCCATCACAATTTAAATGCTTCCTACAGTTATGCCTGTTTTTTTTTTAAACTCTTATAGTTTTCATTCTATAATGTATTTTATATGCAATATGGATCTTATTTGATAGATCTCAATTAGTTCTATTAGACAAAACTTTTAAAAACTTTTGAAACCTTACCAATAAAAAGATATAGACGTTTGAAAATGATACGGATATACATATGGAGCATTTAAATGGGACGTAAGTATAACAGTTGTCAATAAAGTTAGCTCACATGCTATATAAAATTTTATTCACATTGGGATCACCTGCTCAGCATCAATTTCGTCACTTTCCATCTGCATTGGGATCGATTCTTCCTGCTCAATTCCAATTTCATCACTTTCCATCTGCACTGGGATCGATTCTTCGTCGTTGGTTCCGAAATACATAGTATTCTATACTTCCTCTCCACAATATGAAGAGTTCGATTCTTTCTCTTATAGGTACCCTCTGTGTCATCTGTTTCTGAATGGCTAGGTTCCCTTGCTATTAGAAGGTGAGAAACCAATAAGCCAAAAATTGGCGGGAGAAGAAAGCGGAATGCCATTTACTTAGTCAATTGTTGGCTTGTTAATTAACAGAGGGTTAGACTAACCGAGGGTAAAACGTTAAAGAGAGAGGTGGGTTGGTTGAGAGAAAAGGTGGACATGTGGCTTATTTTGGTGGGATTTTGGCTTGGCAATGAGATTTGGAACAGAGTTTTGCAACAGCAGATTTGAAGCCTTCACTAGCTGATTCAGGACAAGATATACACCCCTATCACTTATGGAAACGTTATTTTTGTAACAATTTTTATTTACGACTATTCTTAGAATAATTTTATTTGTGCTGCCTATTTCGCACGTTCCTAATTTAGTTTTGGTTAGATTTTATTTTATTTCCTTTTAGCGAATAGTCTAGGTTTCCAAGTAATGCTTTGCTTGGTCGCCACTCTAAGTAATTTCCTTTTAGCTAGGACTTCTACTAGTATAAATAAGGATGTAACGTACGGGCATATTTAACTTTTATTCAATCAATACAATATTGATAATTTCTCTCTCTTTTCTTGTGGATTCAAGAGCATCTTGTGGATTCGAGAACTATCTCGTTTGGAATAGTACGCTAACTATTCTCTCATTAATTCCGCTGCGTCAAGTGGTATCATAACAGTTTTTTCCTGGCTCGATGGCACCAAACGAAGTAGATGACACACCCTTTAACGTTGCTCAAAGGTTTGCTGATCCGAGGAAGATGGTGGAAGAACAACAGACAAGTATCATGATGGAAATCTGTGAATCGCTGCGACTGCTGACTTTTCACCTCGACCGAAGACCAGGGAGGGTTGTAGAGAATCGCGGAGGGAGTTGCCCAACGCCGTCCTGTTAACCAGGTTCGGGAACATGCGGTGGAATTTGCCCAACGCCAGCCCTGTAACCAGATTGTAGTTGGGAGACACCCAACTAATTGTGCTGATAGTCATGACTCAGAACCCGATTTCAGGTCTTATGATAATTTGCCTAATTAAGTGGTTATGAGTATTTTGAAGATATTTTAGATTGGATATTAGATATTGAAGATTTCTTTGAGTACGAATGCCGTTTGAAATAAGGTGGGAATATTTGCTGGCAAAACTTACGGGACGAACGCTACGATGGTGGTTAGATATGCAAGATAAGAGAGAACGATTGGGAAAGCGTCGTAATCGTGCATGGTCAAGAATCAAAAGACTTATGATGGAGAGATTTTTACCATGGAATTATGAACAACTTTTGGAAGAAAAATATGTGCCAAAGCAACAACATACAATTCACACATCTGCCGATGTTGTTGAAGAAGCTGTTAAAGAAGAGGTAATTCAAGTTGATAGTAAAGAGCAAGTTGATATCAGCAATAGCGGCAACGGGAATATCGTGATTGAAGTTAATGAAGAGCAAATCGATACGGATTTGGGTGATAAACAAAAAATTGATATTGTTGTTGGTGATCAAGTTGTTGAGGACCAACACATTTTTTCACAAGAGGTGATCGATGTTGCCACCTTATGTAATGGCTATATGAGCAAGCCGGCCTTTCTAAATGAGTCGATCATTGACGTGTCAACCAATGACAAACTGGTACAAAATCAAGAGAACCTACAAAGTCAAGTTGATGTTGATTTTCTTGGAGTGCAGCGATATGATTGGATTCCCAATATTCATCTATTGGATCTTATCAATTTATTGAAGTATGTTGAGAAGATATCATCGAAAGTAATTTTTGGTGTGGAACTTTTTTGGAAGGAAATCAAGCGATTGAAGTATTCCAAGTATTTATTTATTTGGCATGGAAGATGGCAGGTTCCTAACGAGAACTCGAGGACGAGTTCTTTTGAAGAAAAGGAGAATGATGCAGGACAAGATATACATCCCTATCACTTATGGAGACGTTATTTTTGTAACAATTTTTATTTACGACAATTCTTAGAATGTTTTATTTGTGCTGCCTATTTCGCATGTTCCTAATTTAGTTTTGGTTAGATTTTATTTTATTTCCTTTTAGCGAATAGTCTAGGTTTCCAAGTAATGTTTTACTTGGTCGCGACTCTAAGTAATTTCCTTTTAGCTAGGACTTCTACTAGTATAAATAAGGATGTAGCGTATGGGCATATTTAACTTTTATTCAATCAATACAATTTTGAGAATTTTCTCTCTCTTTTCTTGTGGATTCAAGAACATCTCGTAAATTCGAGAACTATCTCGTTTGGAATAGTACGCTAACTATTCTCTCGTTAATTCCGCTGCGTCATTGGCACATAGCATCAAACATGTAAAACGCAACAAAAATTCAAGTACAGAGGGTAAACAGCCCCACAGAGAATTGAAGGATAAACATGCAAGACATTGGCTGGAGAGAATTCGAACTAGAATCTATCAAGAGAAACCAAAACACATATACCTGCTTAAGAAACCAGTTCAACCAAAAGCTTAGACGAAGATCAAACTCGCAAAATAAAGAAGAACGCCTAACCAATGGGCAATGCGGTCGCGTTCCAAACATCCTCGCTTCGTACGTCTCTCTTCACAGCATGCATGTAATTTTGTAGGGCTTTACAAGTATAAATAAGTTTTGTTTGGAACCCAAGGAAAAGGAAAGGAAAGGAAAGGAAGGGAAAAAAATATATATATATTTTTCCTTTAATTGGTTTGTAGCCTATCGGTTATCTCCTAGTTCTCTTACTTGGGAGACCACAACAAAGATGTTTGGGGTTTAGAGCTATGGTTGGCTTCTAGCCCCTTTGGCTATCTCGCTAATTCTCCCGCTAATCTTCGATATATATTGAATGGCAAAAATAATAATAATAACTAAATAAAATTATTTTAACTAAAAATTTCCCTCTTTCCTTCTCTTTTTTTTTTTTCTTTTTCTTTCTTTCTTTTATTTCCTTTCTTTTCCCGCTACCAAACAGAGAAAAAAGAACGGCGAGAAAAAAGACTTGCGGACATGTACTTTTGTCAACTACACGGAAGTTGCAGCCACAAGGGTAAATGCAAAACTCAGCCACAGCCCACAAGGGTAGAATTTCTATCAGACCAACGCCCTACTCTCCTTTTCCTTCACTTTTCAACTAGCAGGAATTCTTAGTTTGCTTTAGCGTTTTGATCTTGTATGGTAATCACAACAAAACTCAGTCACCGCTAGATTAGATATCTTCTGCAATTTAAATGCAAGTTGGCATTGCAAAGTTGCACTGAGCAGTGAAGTATGACATTGGTCCAAGCATCACTACATTATGGATATAACTACAAATGCAATATGCTTTAGATATTGACAGCATCATCGTTCTTGCCTTTAGTCCAAACCAAATAAGACGAACAAAAAACATGCTAAGCAGAAAAAAATGGAGGAGAAAAATGCTCAGTTCTTTCTCATATAAAGGCTAAGAAGATGAGAAGGGAAAAATCAGTCGTAGAAAGGGAAAAGTCAACTTTTTTTCCCTCACTAATCCTAGAGATAAAGCAAGAAAAGGATCTCTCAACACAGTACTGAAAAGAAACAAAAAAAAAAAAACCTAATACCTGAAAATACCGTATGTTAATCAGACTTCAAAAGTTATCAATCCTGCTTTAAATGAGTTCCAAAGCAAATGAAAAATATGCTCTGTTACGTATACAGTATACACTCAATGAATATCCAGTTGCTATTCAACAGCCCAAAAAGGTTGATCCTCCAAAATCACTTCTGTCCGTGGAGTTTCTTGACATATAGCAGTAAGATTGAGTGGAATTACAATAGCTGACAAATTGTCTCCACTGCCTTTCTCATACGCTTCTTCGGTGATGTGGTCAGCCAATGACGAAGAGGATAAGCATGAACATGAGCTTTTTGACATTTCATTGACACGGACATTTTCCTCCCGTAAAAGATCACAAACATTCTGCGGACTCAAACTTTCGAAGATGCCGTCAGATGCCAGTACCAAATAGCTATCGTTGGCAGTTAACTGTCGCCAATCCATCACTTCAGGCACAGGACTAACGCCATATCTATAAATGAAAGGAGAAATCAAGATAAGAAATGCCTCATCCTTGTCTTTAAGTTCTCACAGAGCAAACCAAAAATGTTTAAAGATTATGTGATTCACATCTCTACCAAGTACCAAGGAGGAGTTAACTAAATCTAAATTCAGCTTCAGAAAACTCACCTTTTCAAGTAAACATCGCCAATAGAGCGAGATACAGCTAATATGCCATTGACACGTGGCACACCCCACGTACGTACGAACCCACCAGCAGCTTCTATTCGGGCTCTCTCATCATCTCTGTCTGGATGATGATCTCTTGTCAGCTCTTCCGCTTCAAGCACCACAGTAGAAGTACCTGTAATTGGCGATTCTCATTACGGCTATGGATGTTAGTTGTCATCAGAAGTACGAAAGAGAAGTGTAGTTTTTCAATCAAGCAGTGCCAAGTGAAAATGAGTCCATGGGACATGATTAGAGCAGGACATAACAGACCTTCATTCCCCAAAGCGTTCTTAATTTCCTTTGAGCATAGTAGTGCTCTTGAATCACCAAGCCAAGCAACTAAAATTTGACCATCTACCAAGAGAACGACAGTAGCAGTGGATCCAGAAACATATCTGTTCTTGAAAGCTTCCTGGAAACATAGGGATTATCACCGTGAAATTATGAAAGATGATGGTTTTGAAGAATATCTACAGAGTGATCTTACTCGCGAAAACTTTGTATCAATATCATGGATTGCACTCAACAAGGCTTTCTTCAGGATATCATGCATCGCTTCTTCACCAGATAGTGGTATCCCTTCATCCGGACTATAACATCGCAGAACCAAATTGCTTAAGTTTTAAACAAAACTTGAAACATTCAAGAAAAGTTCAGATCCTTCAAATATTTTTCAAACTAAAAGTTTTAAGCGAACGCAGGTATACAAGTATATGACCACGGACTAGTCCAAAAGCGGTGACAATTGTAAACGAAGAATTTTCATATGAACAGGCCACTGATTTCAAATCATGATCACGTTTGAAAATAAAAATAATCAAAATTCCCCAATAAGATCTAATCTTTCTAAACCCTGTGATAGTCAAAGTACTTGAGCAGATACCTCAAAAGATTCGAGTTAAAATCCCGTGCTTCGTCACTGTTAAACCCTTTGGAAGATAATGCTTGCTTGTATGCTTTGAACACGACATGCAAGAAAAAGTAATCCAAAAAGTTCTGTGAAGCCATCTCACTAGCCTCTTTGCCACCATGACCATCAAATATTGCTGCCACACCAACCAAAACCTCCTTAGGCCCATCTTTCCCTGTAATCAGAAAAGCATAACAGTATTAAGCTCTTCTGGTATACCCGAAAGTTCAGCATGAAACAAATACTCGGTCATGGTCACACCATTATGTCAATACTGCTATGCTAGCAACCTAATTATCTTTGTAAATCCCTGTTAGTTACCAGCTTCAAGAATACAATTGATGGAGATTTCAAAAGCATATTTACAATGATAAAACCAAGATGAATCATGGGGTGCTTGATGATACCAAGAAAACGGATGTTCATTTCAAGATCGCAAATGATGCGATCCTCTTGATAGTCCCTATTTCCCTGAAGTGTGGCAAACTGGCAGTTCCCAGTTCGATTTTGAGATCGGGGGTAAAGGCCCCATTGAGGACACTCTGGAGACTCTAATACAGCAGGAGCACCACCTTCATCGAAAACCATCATACAGGACACAGATACCTCTTGGTCGGCAGATGAAATTGCATAGAGAAATAGTCCTAAAAGTAGTACAATCTCCAATCTTTTCGTCATCTTTTCTTCGTCAAATTGCTCCCCTAAAAAAAAAAAAGTAGACCACTCAAGCTAAGGTCAAAGAACAAGTTAACAGTTTCTGAAAATAAATGTACATCAGGTTATAAGCAAATTAACATCAATGAATGGATTCAATTCACTAAATCAACGCCATTGCCGCGTAAAAGGAAAAGGATACTATGTTCTTCCTTCTGAGTCAAAATTGGGATAAAACCGTACAATCAAAAGGAAATGTTTGGTCCCAGGTCTAGTTGATATGCGCGGCCGGACACATGACCAAGAAAAGAGGGGAAGTGCTTGATTCAAACTTGCTTAATTCTTGTTTCTTCTCTCTCTCTCTCTCTCTCTCTCTCTCTCTCTTCCTTCTTTTTTTTGGGGGCGGAAAATCTTATAAAGAAGTAGTATATCAGAAAATCTGACGACAGAACAAATCAGCGTCATTGTTGTTGAACAATAAAGGTGATCTTGAAATCAATACTAGGAATTCGCGAACGAATACTATCCCTTATTAATTAGTTCGCTACTCTAATGAATATTCCAGCAACAATAATCATTCATTGAAATCACTCGTCTCACCTTCGTTGTCTAACCAGCATATATGAAGAAGAAAATATCCGAGCCCTAGAAATTAGAATGCTTCTCTACTTAGTCACATAGAGAGAGAGAGAGAGAGAGAGAGAGAGAGAGAGAGAGAATTGTATGCAGGAAGGTTGGGGCTGGAGAAAAGAAGAAACAATGGCGAGGGAAACGCTTTAACGAGGGACGGAACCATCGCTGCATCACCAACTCCAATCGGAAGTTGCCACGCACACCAGAACCTGTGGCAAAGCCGCAAAGGGATACTGTATTTGGGCAAACGGGTTGGACTGACAAGCAGTGGTGCCCAGCGGGTCAACCGCTCCGCCCAAACCGAATCATCCGCGAACCCACCCGAGGTATGTTATGAATGGATGCGGATCATAATATTCTAGTTTTGACGGATTCAATTCTGGTACGATCCGCCCAATAATCCTTCTTCGACCGTCTGATCCGCTCTATTCGTAACCGAACCGACCGAACCATACCTTACTCATGGACGAGTGCGGATGGAGAATACCACAATATGTGACGAGCGGATCAATTTGAGAACCGACCTGATCCGCGGACAGGCTAGCTGACAGAATCGTTTTAGGATGCAAACTGGCAAAAAAATATTTAAAGAGGTATCACGTACTGATTTTTCTCATAATTCTACACGGTAAATTGGAGGAAAATTATGAGATGCTATGCTTCAACAACCAATAAGATGACGACACATCATGTGTGGGCATGTTATTGTGAATAATATTGTGTTAATAGACTTTTCATTAAAAGAAAAAAAAAAACTTTCTTTTGAACTAGAACAATCGTTCTTTAATTACAGAAAAGAAATGAAAAGAAAACTTAAGATACTCGACAAGATCCTCGAGAGAGTAATTGGAGTGGGACTCTTTTGTGAATTTATGACATACCTACCATAATTGGATAATAAATTACGAAAAGTATCGGATTAATGCAAGAAATTACGAAAAGTATTGGATTAATGCAAGATTAAACTAAATTGCATAAACAAAATTCTTTTCAGACATATTACAAAATTTGTGAAAAAGTAAAAAAAGGAGATAAACATGGATGTTACATGGACATGCTCACTAGTATACACAAGTGATACAATATAAATACACTAACCCATCTTCAAATTTTCCTTTTTTTTTTCTTCTTCCCTTCTCGTTTTCGGAGGTTGTTCATGGTTCTTGAGAATCTTGATTGTTAACGCGGTTTTGAAGTTCCAGCATCTCCGGATGGTTTGGATCAACCGAGAGAGCAGCTCGACAGTCTCGCAATGCACCCAGAACATCACCCATGTGCTCGTGAAACGCAGCCCGCAAGTGTAGAAGGTGAAGGTCCGCTTTGAACGCAATCGCCCTCGACAGTTCTGCAATGGCTTCCTTCTGCTTGTGGTTGTCCATCAACACTATTCAAAACCCCACAAAATTTCATTTCAATAACAAGTAATATGATAAACAATTTAGCACAACTTGATGAAGAGGACGGCATGAATGAGGTGAAGGAAAAAAAGAATCACCCACTAACATCCGAGCCATATTTTGCTTCTCTATGACCATTTTCTAACTTTTATCTAAAATCGTAAGCAGCAAAGAATCTTCCCCAAAAACGTCAGGGACGTAAATTCAGAGTCACAGGGCCCAAAATTATCTCATAAGATGAATCAATCAGTATATAATCTTCCACCCTTTCATTGCTTACAGCCTCGAGGGATCCGATAGCTTCCCTTCCCAATTGGTGAGATACCACTCTCGACGAAAACCTCACAAAGGGCCAGTCTCAGGTATAGACAGTTTCTATGGGCCTAAAACTCCCAAAAGTCGCAGTCTTAAAAAGAAAACTACAAACCTCGATAATAGAAAAATCAACCAACTTCAGATTCACAAGTATTGGAACTCCAGTCCTTTTTACGGTGCAAGACAACGTATTGACCTGAATCTCAAACCTCAAACTGATAGAGAAAAACTGAGGAAGACTGCGACATTAGATAAACAACTTTTAATAGATAAAAGAGTAAAATTCATGACTACAGATTCCATGCGCCGTTACATTATCATGTCTGAAAGATGCAAAAAAATAGAATAAAAGACCTTGAAATTCTGGGCTCTCGAGGTTGAAGTTCCTCTTTACTGACGAAGATTCTTCTCACTTGAACAAAAAAAATTTTACAAACAGTCCTCGTGACCAGTAACAACAAAGTCAGACGGAGAATTCAGTGGGATATACCGCCAAGAAGCAGGTTATTCAACAGTGCAAAGAAGCTAAGTAATCCGAGCTTGGTTCAAGACCATGCAGTCCTAAAGGCACCAAAATATGCAAAACAGATGTAGGGAAAGAAATTCTAACCAACCTGCAGCTCGATATCTGTAGGGATAGACACGGAGGGGATCCAATCGAGTGACCATCTCTAGATCTTCCTTTGTGAGTTCACGATCACAGTACTCTGACCTCTTCTCATAGGCGGACGCATTGTTCCGAGCCTTCTCAATTAGTTTAGTCATTTCCACGTATGCAGAACACTTATCATTTCTGAGGAAATGGACCCGGGCAAGACCCTGATGAGCTCGTGTGTGCCGAATTTTAAGGGCATTGATGTAGCAATCGGCTGCCAAGTCTAGTTTCCCGCAGTCCACATAAACACTTCCGAGATTGTTGAGAGCCTGACAATTTGAGAATCAGTAGGAAAACAAGTTTAGGTCGGTATGAGGCATCAGCTAAATGAACAGATTTCCCCCGAATAATCCTTTATCAATCATACAATTCCATCCCTTGATTTGCTTTTGTTTTTGTTTGGGGATCAGCTTTAATAACCACTTGTACAGATTTCAAACACTGCATGAAAGGATTTCCCTACTTAACGTGCCATTTGAAGGAGGAAGCTATAAACAACGCCTTAGGAGAAGAATTTCTCCGCATAAACAACAAAAAGGTCAGACACTGAATGAGATATCATATCATGCTAAGATATATGCCATATCTGTACTTTAGTGGACATTTCCAAAACACCAAATCTTGGAGGTAATGTAATCTAGATAGAAGGAGCATCTTATTAGACCATTCTTTGGATTATCTTTACCATTCGCTTAACCAACTTGATACCTTCTTAACTACGTTTAAAATATGCATTTTATTTTTCTTAGGCTGTTAGGCAAACATCTCCTTTCACAAGAAGGGGTTGCTTAGGCAAACAGAAAGAGTATCCCACCATAACTTCATCACCAAGGATCAACTTAAGGATGCTCGCAAGAATTTTAATCACACCATTTTATACAGTCCACAGCAACTAGAACCACCATTTCTCAACAGCCAATCTTCATGATCACGTATCCAAATATGCTAATGGATGTCAGTGAACAATTATTCAACATAAACGCCACATATCAGGCCGGGTTCATAAAGGATTTAATTAGTTGCTGGCATTGGCATCTTATTACCTAGTGTTCTAGGTGGCTATTCACCAAGTTACATTGTCTAGCACGTCACAGCCTTGTTGAAACATATGGAAAGGGAGAGAGACAACACCTGACCCTTGCGAAGCCGATCCGAGGGGCACTTCAAGGCATCTTCGAGAAGTGACACAACAGTAGAAGAACAAGATGGATCTTGGCTAGAGTCCGCCAATGCATAGGCTTTCAGGAAGTATGCTTCAAATGATCTCTTCAGACTAATAGAATCCTCTGCTTTCTGTAGGCCTTCCTCACAATGACCTGTATCATATAAGATCCATCCCTCATAGACCAAACGCTCGTGTTCACTAGACGCATGTTGGCGAGCTAACTGTAGACTTCGCATGGCGGCTTCTGGACAATTTAATCTGACCAAGAGTAAACACGAGACAGTCTTCTCACTACAATCATATTTACGGAGAGAATTTTTTTTGTTGCAAGTGAATGGTAGGGCAAACCTCACAAATCTCAAATCACCAAACTTTAGGACTATGTTCCTCGAAAAGCCAAAGGTGACATCAGTGACAAATACAAAAAGCTCATGATGGGGAGGAGCTTAAGAGAAAAAAAAAAGAAAAAAAAGAAAAGATAAGTTCTGACACGAGTTAAATGATTTCTACAATGTACTTTTGATGGAACAAGAACTGAAAAACAAACTCAAGACGCAAGGATTATCTGCTGGTAAATAACACCTAGGACTCAACGTTAGCTCAAGAAAAAGGTAAGATCGGGTTAACCAACATGATCTTAAAGAGAGTTGCAGTGCATGTTGGTAGATATTACATATTACTTGCGGCAACTTCGGGGATATGGGGTTCTGACGTGAAAAACCCCAGAATACCAGACATATGTAATTGTTTTCAGCAAGTGTGTAAGAAGTAGAGAGGAGGAAGGTTTCATTTAAATGACAGAATTCTTAAGCCAAATATTGACGGTTGGTGTATAAATAAACACATCTACCAGCATATAGTTTGAACACAATCTTATGTTAAAAAAGGAAGGTTCTGAACTATCATCAAACTTGTAAAAATAAGAGCACATTGACATCATGCCAACTATCAATCATGAGAAGAGTCCACATATAATAGACTGAAAAGAATAAGTAGTTGAGCAAAATAATTAAAATTTCTAACATAATAGCTGAACTCATTGCAATTGTGGAATATTTAAATTTCGACCAACCAATAACCAATTCACAAAATTCCACATGCAACTAACACACAATGAAAAGTTGGAAGTAAAATTGTGAACCTTCTTGTTCAAAATTAAAAAGGTTTGAACCCTGAGAAAAAGCTTTCAGGTGTCCAAATGTCAAAAGAAGACTAATGAGCACATACCTAAGGAGAAGCAAAGACTGTCTGAAATACAGAACTCCCTTTGCTGCATCGGATTCAAGCATCTGGTAAATTACAGACAGGGATCCAATATCATCAACTGAAGACCACCTATCATAGAGTTGTAGCCAACAATCTGCTGTTGTCCAATTCTCCACGTGCTCACGCACAAGAGTACGAAGTTGAAAAGCTGCAACCTTACCCTCAAACATCCTGTACTCTGGTGAAAGCGTAAGGATTGCTTGAACGTCAGAAAGGGCAGCTTCATAATCCTCAAGAGCAAGATAGAAACAAAATCGGAGTTCTAAGCATTCTAATGCTAGTTTGAAGCCGAGAACCCTATTGACTTCAGCAAGGGCCTCTTGGATATTTTGCATCTTCATGAAGGATGCAGCCCGATACATGTAAGGATAAGTAAGTGTGGGGTCCAATTCAGTTGCTTTTTCAAGGTCTTCCCGCCTCTTCTCACCTTCACAGTATAGTGACCTCTCTTGATACATCCACCCAAGTGGATTAACAGAGGAAATAACAGAACTTAGTTTCTCATAAGACCAAAGTTTATGGCCCCTGATGTGACCAAGTCTGGCCAAACCAACAACTGAATAAAGATGGCCTGCATGCAAAGCGGCCTCAAAGAGCTTTTCAGCTTCATCATAATCTTTCCTCATGAGTCTCACACAGCCCAACTGGTGATACACCACCATTCTCTGCCGATCAGTTTCAGCACATTCTAATAGTCTTTCCAAGAAAAGAACTGTTTTATCCGACCGAGGATCCAAGTTCATGGATACTTCACTTAAAAAACAGTAGAGTGAAAATGATGACGGTCCAACCATGATTGACCTATGTTGCATGTTAGCGTTGCATAGTAGCTGCACCACCTGATTATCATTTAGACAATCAGGAAGTTCGTGCAGAAACACTTGCAAACATGATGCAGCAAGAACTGGAGTATTCTCTTCAAGAGAGTATTCCAGTAGTTCTAGTGCATCTTGCCTGGAGGATACAAAAGAAGCAAGTTTCCGGTCACAAGCATCCTTGAGCCTTTCACAGCAAAATTTATTGGCAAAAACTAAGATTTCCAACAACAGCTTTGGGGGAACTTCATTTAAACTGTCTGTCGAGCTGAACTCGCGGATTACCCTCATACCTGATGGGGAAATGTTGTTTCTGGAAAAGTCTATGTCCTCGCGAAGAGATTCTGTGAAACACCCATAAAGCATGGACTTAAATGGCTCTGATAAGCCTGCAATCTTCTGCCTATTGCATTCTATTTTCTCATCTCCAATCCAAAAAGAGACAATTCTTGAAATTCGATTCACATTCGTCCCAGCAAATCCAATGGAGGTCACATGTAGATTACTAGGGAAGTCAGAGGCAATGTCTATTGGCCCAAATTCTTTAGCACATTTACCACAAGACAGCAGGTCAGAGATGAGCTCTTCACCTTGCTTTTCATATTTTAGCCATGCTCCAAAGATGAGTTTCTCATATGTTGTGCTTGACTTCGCCCATGCTGATTGAAGGCTTCTTCGCATCAGCTTGGCTTCCCCAAGACCTTTAAAGACATGATACTGCAATAAATACAGATTTGATCTTGCTTGTGGTGGGCATGACTCAAGTTCCTCATGAATTTGGGCTAAAACTTCTACATAATCAACAGGCTTAAAGAATGGAAGAACTGGTGGTTCAGGGACCTTGATAAAAGATTCTCTACAAACAATACGAAAAACAATTAAGGTATTTTGATCAGTAGAAGTTTGACAATATTTCAGAATAATATTGTGAAGGGGAGCTTACATGGAGGAAGGAGACTGAGATGAGAATTTGGAAAGCTTCCCTCTTTCCACTTGGAGCCATGATTGTGGATTCAGAGCATTGAGCTGTGCTTCTTCACAAGACTCTGAGGGCAAAAAGGTCCTCATGGGACATAAGAGATGAAACAAATCCCAGATCTCCACAATAGCCTGATGGGTTTCACTCCAATACTGAAAAATCAAAGATTCGAAAAGGAAACCAGCTCCTTTTTAATGGAAAACACTAACCCTCAGCTCAAAATCTCTCTCTAAATCTAAAATCAATCGTGAAATCACATACATATAAACACACACACAAACAATCCCCAAAGGATTTTGGAACGATACAACGAAAATTGCCCAAAATTAAAAGTGACAGAAGGAAAGGAAGATTGGGGGTTCCCTTCTATCAATAAATTTACAATCTTGTAAGGCAAATGTTCTTTCTATTATACAGAAAGGATGGAAAAATATAGCTAAGTATGCACCAGCTGTCCCCGGATTTAAAGAGAGATGAGAGTTTGTTTTTTATAACAAAAAGCGACTATAAAAACCAGAAGAGGCCAAAGACCCACCAAAGATTACGTAGGAATTTATGCCAAAAATACAACCAGAACCACCATCAAGTCTACTGAATCTCACGACAGGGAAAACAAAACCACAAGACCAATAAATCATCGAGAGAGAGAGAGAGAGAGAGAGAGAAAGAGGGAGAAACACTCACCTTTTTCTTGAAATACAATCACTAGAAAAAAGGAACGAAGGAACAAAGTAGTTCAAACCAAACCCAAATCAAACCAAACCCACTAAATTCTTCTGGCTTGGCTTTACAAAACCAGAATCAAAAAAAAAAATGGAGGGGAGAGATCGAAGCAAGGGATTCAAAGGACGAAAATTTATTCTTGTCTTCCACTCACTTTCTTTCGTATGGTAAAAGCAAAAGTTTTCCCCTTTCTTCCACTTTCCTTTTCCCGTTGGAGACCAGAAAGATTGCAGCTACTCCGTAGGAGTAGTAGTTTTGTTTTTCGAGAGTACATAGAGAATTACTGTACTACCTTACAATTTAGAATTAAAAAAAATACTCCCTCCTCCGTCCGGATTTGTTGGTCCGTTTTGGGGATTCTAACTTTTTTTCTATTATTTTTTGTGTTTGTTGTTTTCACATCATCAAAAGTAATTTTTCCTTACTTTATTCTTTAACTTTTGAAAATGGTCAAATATTTTCGGACTTGAAAAAGTATGTTTGTGGACTAACAAATCCGGACGGAGGGAGTACTAATGATTTATACGAAACCGGACCTGCAGTGAGGGCCTCACTACAATGTGTCTATCCGGCCATTCATTTTGTTAATGAATGCTTGGATTTTAATTCAAGCAATGGAATGTTCGGTTAATTTGGAGTTTGAATTGAATCTGAACCATTGGTGCTGAGATAGATAGCCGAATGAGACTCACTAGACCCCTGCAGTGAGTCCTCTCTCTATAGGCTCCCCAGTTTCAATTTATACCGTCCATTTTTTTTTTTAGAAATACATTCGAGAATTAATCATTCTAGTACTTCAAATAGTAATAACCAAACACCAAAAAGACAAATATCGGAGTGCACTCTCAAAAGTGACGTGCAAAAACCATTTTGAAAGAAAGGTACTCCGTTTTGGTGTTTTAACGAATCTTGGGGGTTCTTGGGAAATTCTCCTCTTTTTTTTGCATTTTACAATTTAAGTAATTTAATTTTTTGAATTTTGATCAAAATGTATTTTGAATCTTTAAATTGTTTGGTAAATATGTGCAAAATAATTTTGCAATTAGGGTAATGTTTAGAAGATATGTGCAAAATACATTTTGTAAGTCTTGGAAAAAATAAAAAATGAGAAGTTAAAAAGGACATCTCCCCCTACTTTTTGCATTTTGCTCTCCTTCATCAAAAACAAAAAAATGCATTTGTTAGTATTTATTTTGGGAGGAGATAGGCAAACAAGCAAAACGAAAAAATGTTAAAACGAAAAAAGAAAAAGTAAGCTCCCAAACACTCTTTTGATTTGTGATGCAAGAGAGTGACGGGCTATGAATTATCAAACTTGGGTTTCACAATTGTTAAAAACCAAACTATTAGCACTTCAAGTTCTCATTTGCTAATAGTAGTGAATGTGCTTTTACCAACCTTGCTTAGTTTTGAGTAATACTTTTATGCAAAAACCCAGTTTAAGATAGTTTTAAAACAGAAAAGCCAAGCTTTAAGCACTTCAAGTTCTCAATTTTTTCAAACAATGAAGGTACTTTTAGCAACACAGTTTAGCTGCAACAATCCATTTTACTATTTGATTTTAAAAAAAGGAAAACTCACCCTAAATTTTCTTGTTGAGATGGTGCTGTTTCGCCTTGATTTGTTTTCACTTGTCAACATCACGGACTTCGCGCTTACATCCATTGAATCTAATGACAGGTTTAGCTTAATGTCAAAAAAAAAAAAAAAAAAGGCAGGTTTAGCTAAGTTGGAAAAAATATTTGAGCACAACCTTATTATTTATTATAAAAAAAAATGAGGAGAAAAATGAAGCATGCTTGTTAGCAAGGAAAGCTGGACGGCTAAACGCCCACCTAGGCCCGCCTCCTTTGGGTAAAAATCCGGTTTTTGGTTTTTTGGTTTTTTCATTTGTCCTTATTCAAATTTTTTTTGCATTCGTTAGTTTTGCATGAAGATTTTGTGGTTTCTGGATTCCTCTCGAGTTATCGGACTTGATGTCTAGGTGATAAAAAGAAATGGACAAATACTACGAATATTAATGGCCTTGTTCACTTCCCTTCTCTGCCCATTTTCAAAAAAAAAAAAATATCCAAAAGATTCCTTCTTTTCAAAAAAATTCTCTCTCTACTCGTTACCTTTAAAACGAATCACCAAAAAAAAAAAAAAAAAAAGGGAGAGAGTACAAATACTGTATGAATGAACACATTGAAGAAAGAAACACCATCATAAATTCATAGGCCGCTAGAGACAGCAGCAGTGAAGCCCGTGCCCTCACTTTCCCCCAATCACGCCAGCCGATGTTCCCGCCTTTCAGATTCTTGGGCAATGGTATCATGTCGAAATTACCAAACCGGAAAAACAAGGGGTACCGATCTCCATCTGTGCATTGTGTACAGATGGCCTCGGGGATCCATTTTTTGGTCACTCACAAATAATCTAAGCCGTTCATTCATTTTAAATTGAACTTCCGAAGGCCCCCTTGCAAGATCACCTCAATCGGATGTCCGTAAGTGGTTCATCCAAAATTACTCCGTTTCATTCAAATAAAACAGGGTGATTTTGGATGAATCACTTACGGACGTCCGATTGAGGTGATCTTGTGAGGGGCCTCGGAATTTCACTCTAAAATGAATGAACGGATCGGATCGTTCAAGCGGGACCAAAAAATGGGTCCCCGAGGGTATATGTACACAACGCACATATGGGCCATCTGTACCCATAGAAGCGTTCTTTCTCAAATATCTATGTATTTTTTCTACTTAGGCAGTGTTCTACAAGATATGTCATCTTCTCACAATACATCACATAAAATGTGTGAATACAAAACCAAGCCATTTTTAAAATAAAACTCCCTTAATGGAACACTCCCTTTATTATTTTGGTGGAATTTTGAATTTTTGAACTTTAAAACCAGCCTCGACCCTTTTGAACGGAATTAACGGTAGAATTTTGAATTTTTACCATCTAAGATCCTGGGACTTCAGATTCGTTAGGACAAATTTTTAGTCAAAGTTACCAGACATTCCAAATATGTGCTTCCGGAAATTCCTAAAATATTACTCCCTCTGTCCCAATTTGTTTGCCCCTTTTGGGGAAGTGGGTTTTTAAGGGGTGTGAAAACTTTGTATTGAATTTTCTATTTTGCCCCTAAATCCAGTCAATATTACTATGACCAAATTTGTGAGGCTAACTTATTATATGAAAGTCAAAACATATTCAATATGGATCTTGTTTGATAGATAACAATTAGTTTTATTATACAAAATTTTCAAAATCATAAAAACCGTTATAAAATAAAAGATAATAGACTAGCTAATTAAGATGAGAAAAATACTTTTTAAGGGTAAAATTTGAAAGTGACCCAGTTTTGATGGATGTTTTTAGAAGTGGGACAAATATTTTGGGACATCCCAAAATGGAAAGAAAGACCAAGAAATTGGGACGGAGGGAGTACTAGTACTAATAAATCACTCATACGTGATATGATTGCACTGATTTCTTATCCTTTCTGAAAATGAAATTGGGAAAGGTAACAAAATGGGGATAAACCTACGGGTACAAAAAAATTTGTACAGAAATTGTACAAATCGCTCTCGGGGACCCACTTTTGGGTCCCACACAAGTGATCCGAACCGTTCATTATTCTTAGAACATTTTTCCGAGGGGACCCACAAAATTTCAGCTCAATCGGACGGTTAGAAGTGCTTGAACCAAAGTCCCACACGGTTAGAAGTGATTGAAACGGTGGGACTTTGGTTCAAGCACTTCTAACCGTCCGATTGAGCTGAAATTTTGTGGGGCCTCTCGGAAAAATGTTCTAAGAATAATGAACGGTTCGGATCACTCTTGTGGGACCCAAAAGTGGGTCCCCGAGAGCGATTTGTACAATTTCTGTACAAAAAATTCTGTAGCCATAGCAGGGTCCACAAAATGGCCATGCAGACCAGGGTCAAATATCACTAACAACCAATACTTCTTACATGTCCACATAAAAGAAAGAAAAAAAAAAAAAAAAACCCATACTTTTGTTTCTTGTGTGCAAAAAACGAATTTCTAAAAGTAAAACAGCATTTAAATTTTAAAATGGCTCCTCAGAATAAAGTGAGAGGGTTATCATGAAATTTCCAAATTCATTTGCAGCCTGTAGATCGAGCAATCTCATTGTATAGATTCAACAAAATAGAATGATACACGCACAAAAGATTTGTGTACAAATCGTGCACAGAGTGGCGTGTGGAAACTACTTTCAGGTCTCACAAAAAATGTCCGAGCCGTATATAGTTCAAAATAATTTTTTGAGTATCTCTTATAAATTTCAGCGCAATCCAATAACAATAAGTTCTATATCCAATCCTCCAATTTATCTTCAAAATTCATTCAATTAAAATTGGAGGATTGGATTAAGCACTTATCGATTGAGCTAAATTTTTACAAGAATACTTGAAATATTATTTTAAAATTGATAAACGGCTCGATTCGTTTGTGTGAGCCCCGAAAGTAGATCTCACACACCGATATGTGCACTAACTGAATGCAAACCATCCGAGGCGAGCTGAAATCTGGATCATTGTTAATGGACGGCTGTGATTGCTTAGGGACCCAATTCCTTGTCATCAATTTCTTAAAAAAATGCTAAGCCAATTAATAATCGAGTCGGTCATCCTTGTCAAGTCCAATCCTTGTCAACAACGTTAATTAATTTTCTCATTATGGGAGCTTACTTTTATGGTTAAGTGTTGGGTCTCTTGTTTTTTTTATGGTTAACTTGTGAGTTTATGTTTTAGACTTTCTTCATGAAGTTAAATATCTCCTATTTAATACTCTTGATTCAGCAAGGAGAAAAAGGGAAGTGATTTTGATACTCTATATTTTGATAACTACACTCCATTTTTTGCCTTTTAGTATTAATGTTATATGTATTTTGAACAGTAAAAGACAATTATTGGAGTGTGATTATAAAAAAGTGGAGTACCAAAATTAATTACCCGAGGAAAAACCTGATTCAATCCCATATCATTGGTCATTTTTCAATAATTGCAGTGACTTTAAGATTATAAGGGTGCGATCATACCAGCACTAATGCACCGGAACCCATCAGAACTTCGCATTTAAACGTGCTTGGGCGAGAGTAGTACTAGGATGGGTGACTTTAAGATTATAATATTTTCTTAACAAAAAAACTAAGACGATTTGTAAAAAAATGACAAATAATATGAGACGAGGAAATATTGAAGTGCAAGGTCCACCCACTGCTCCACAAACCAAAAGGTATTCCATTAACGATATTGGAGTGTTAATATTATGGGTATTTTGAACGCTAGAAGACAAATATTGCTGATCAAATAGGAGACCATGGTTCACTGGTACCTAGGTGGTGCCGTAGTGATAGCCTGTCTTTATGAACAGTAACTATGGTTTGAACCGGACATTCCACTGGCGGGTCAAAAGCCCCCATGGTCACGCCCAAGGGGATGCTACGCTGGTTGCCCCTCCCTCCCTTTTTGCTGTTCAACAAAAAAAAAAGAAAAAAGAAAAGAGACCATGGCACAGATTTGAACAATACATGAAAAGTATATGTAACAAAGCCCTAATATATATATATAAAGGGAAGAAAGAAAAGGGTAGAAATAAAGCCTACAACAGAATGGGAGGCCGGGAAGTAGGAGTAGTTTAGTAGGGTGGGGAGCCCACGGATTAGTTCCATTGGTTGATGAATTTACTTCGTACATAATTGATTAGGGTTTAATTTTTAAGGTCAAATTGCAAGAAAGTAATTTCTTACAAATCCACTAATTGTGGCATGGGTGGCCTGCCTTTGATTGAACTAGCCAACTAAGGAGCAGATTAGTCGAGGTGCCCATAAGTTAGTCTGAGTCTGGACACCTTCACCGTCTAAAACAAAAAATAAAAAAGGTTTTAGTGGGGTGGGTAGAGACTTGAGAGTATGTCATATTGTCATTGAGATAATATTTTTTGCCATTTCGGTGGATTTGTTAAAGTTATGGAAGTGCAAGTGGGCTGTATGGGTTTGGCCTTGTAGTGTCCGTCCTAAAACGTACTTGTAATATTTATGTGATCATTACCTGGCTTCACCATATTGTCACAATTTCAACCCATGCTTTTAGAAAAAAAGAAAAAAATCAATCCACGAGACTTTATCTAATCAGCACTACTGCCTCGTTCCAATTTATCTGAAATGGGGGGCTCTGCTGTCCGTGGGGTCGGCAGGCCCTGCCGACCCCATCTGAGCCGTCCGTTTCGCGCATCAACGGCTCAGATCTTACCTCTCCAAAGTGTATCCGAGCCGTCCATTGTTTGATGCATTCCGAGCTGTTGATGCGCGAAACGGACGGCACGGATGGGGTTGGCAGGGCCTGCCGACCCCCACGGACAGCAGGCCCCCGGGTTCAATTTATCTGTTCATTTTCAATGTTCGTGTCAATTTTTAATTACTTATTAAAAATTGACACGAACATCGAAAATAGACAAACAAATTGGACGAAGAGAATACCATATCATTTTTCCCCATTTCTCCTATAATAGGAAAACAATCCATATCGGATGTCAAACTTGCAATGGTATAAAATAAAATTCACAAAGGAATGTTTTAATTCACGTGTGATGAGTTTTTTTCCCTTGAAATGAAGTTTGATTGATAAAACCTTTTGTTTCGAGCCTCATTTGGGTATATTGAAAATTTTGGTTTTTTGGTTTTTTTGGTTGTCCTTATTAAAAAAAATTGCATTTGTTAGTTTTCAGTCGATTTTTTGTGGTTTCTTGGCTTGTTTCGACGAGAAGAATCTAAAAAGTATAAAATTATTAGCCAAACTTAAAGTTTTGTGAATAAAGACGAATGTGACATCCAAAAAATTTCGTCTTTAGATTCCTCTCGTCGAGACAAGCCAAGAAACCACAAAAATTCGACTGAAAACTAACAAATACAATTTTTTTTGAACAAGGACAGAATTAAAAAAACCAAAAAACTAGTTTTTTCAATTTACCCGAACCAAGCCTTATCTTCATTTATTAACCTTCTTGTCAATCACTTTCTCCAATTTCATTCCCAACGTCATTCTGTCACTCCCTCGTATGTGAACGCTTTTATGGGCATAGATGCCCCATCTGTGCATTGCGTACAGACGGCCTCAGGAATCCATATTTGGGTCCCGCACGAATGATCAAAGCCGTTTATTCCTCTTAGATTGAAATTTCGAGGGGCCCCCCGTGAGATCACCTCAATCGGACGTTCGGAAGTGGTTCGTCCGAAATCACCCCGTTTATGCGGCTTGGATCGTTCGTGCGGGACCCAAAAACGGGTCCTCTAGGCCATCTGTACGCAATGCACAGATGGAGGATCGGTGCCCCTTGTATTTCCGCTCGTATGCTCAGTCCCCTCCACTTTTGTGACCACTACGGCTGTA
Source organism: Vaccinium vitis-idaea (assembly GCA_963854785.1). Lineage (NCBI taxonomy): Eukaryota > Viridiplantae > Streptophyta > Magnoliopsida > Ericales > Ericaceae > Vaccinium > Vaccinium vitis-idaea. Next base: position 3,423,085 of record OY978216.1, on the reverse strand, counting down.
AACGAACCGAATCGAGCCGAACCCTATGAGGTTCGGAATCAGTTCGTTAAGGTATGCGTCAGGCTCGAGTTCGGCTCGGGTTCGATTCGAGCCTAGACAAGTGAGCTCGAGTTCGGCTCGTGAAAAAATTTCAAAGCTCAAGCTCGGCTTGGTAGGGCTCGTTAGACTTAAACGAGTTGAACCGAGCTGAATTTAGGCTCTAATTAAGGCTCAAATCTAGCTCGGTAGAGCTCGTTAGCAATTTAGAACACACATTGAGAGGGGAAAGAAATAAGCTTCAAAACAATGTTACATGTAGATCTACCACAATAATCAAGAAATCAAATAAAAACAAACAAATCTATCACAATAATCAAGAAATCAAAAGAAAAACAACACAAGAAAAAAATATATTGAGAACTAAATAGAGTACTCTGGAGTACTCTAATTATGGATAAAACACATATGTTCGTAGTAGAGTACTCTAGTCAGGGATAAAAGAATAACAAACTAGATAGGAGTTTCTCAACTATACAATATTTACATGTAGACCCCTAAAGTATTATTAATTAGATTTTGACCCCAGGTTCACGAGCCTAACCGAGCCGAATCTACTTAGGTTCAGGTTCGGCTCATTTATGGAACAAGCCTAATATTGAGGTTCAAGTTCAGTTCGTTTAGTAGACAAATCGAACTCGAACGAGCTCTTACCGAATCGAGCCTCCAATACTTCGTGAATGGCCCAGTTCATTTACAGCCCTAGTGACCACCAGACTTTGGAACAGTGGATAGAGCTCAAACAGTCTGATTATCCTCATCTAAATGTCTGTAGCTGGAGCTCAACAAATACTTATTAATTGCATAATCTTTCTTGAACTTTCCTGCTTAAAACACAGTAAATACTTATATTACTGTTGAAAGAGTATCTTCCGACCGTAGTGTGGAGTGTTTCACTGTCATCTTAGTTTCAACTTCTCAACGAAACACGGCTTTCAGTCTAAATTTTCGTACTAATAAATCAAATCACAGCTTGTACAGACTACACCAGAAGTTTAACTAGGGCCATCAACTGGCACCATCCATGGCTAAACAGAAGGACCATTTTAAGAGTACATTCTGCCAAAACATTGTTCCGCATACTCATAAGCTAGTCTCACTAACCTAAACACTGAGCCAAGTTACTAAGTTTTTTCGATTCAAACCAATATAACAGTATTACTTCAGAGACACTTCCATTTATTTTTAAGCTTGCTATCGCATTTTCATCCCATCAGAGACATTGAACATGATGAATACTAATACAGGAACCATTAAAATATCACCGCAGTCTGCCTTGGGGCTGCCCATGTTTTGTGAATGCTAGAATCGTTTGTACTAGGATTTTTCATCACTAATAAAGATCCCGCTTTTTCAACTTTATATATATTTTAAAAAGTCTGACCCTAAAATTCTCCAAGAAACTACTACTTCTAAGAACGATCTCAAACTAGTTTGCAAAGGTAAAATGTGAGAGAATCAAACAGAGCTGGGACTCTTCTCTTCATTTCACTCAAATGCAACAACCAAAAAAGTAGATCTACAGCCGGATACAAAGACTCACAAGGAAGCTTACATTTTTAGGCATCCTTTGTCATTTCCACTGGATATATTGGATGCTAGGGGCTTGTAACTGCTTATACATGTGTGAAGATAAACCATAGACGTGGCTCACAAGAACCATCTGCCCCGAATTCATTCATGCATATCTGAAATACAAGAGAACAATATAGTTATAGAGCTTTTATCGCCATTTCATTCTCAAAATACAAGAACCATTGTAAGGAAAATGAAGCAACAAACTTTGCACCCTGACAGTCTGTTACAGTACTATACCCCTCTTGTTAGTAAAGATATTTTTCGCCATCAAATACTGGCAAAGTGTTTTATATCACTTTCTTCTGCCAAGCTACTAGCCGGAAAAGATGTATAGTCACAGGACTGGTTGGAGTGAAAGGAGAACAATCAAAAGCTTTACCCTACAGCTAATGCTGCCTCGTCATAAGAATTGTCCAATTTTCAAGAAATCCCATAAACTGCATGAGAATGATTTTGCTTCTATCATATTGGGAATAAACAGAATCTTCGAGACATGCACGTGTACTCTTGGGTACGCCATCCGCTCCATATCTTTCGTGGGAGCAAATCATTTCTGTCTCTATCTATTTTGTTTCCGGGGTTATGGAAAGGTTTTTGTATTAGATGCTAACTTATTTCCTTTTTTGAGAATGATTTAAGAGTTTAAGGCAGAATCTTGTGTATGAAGTTGTACTCGTATAGGCTAGAAGAAATCATATATGGTAATAACAACAACAATAATAGGAAGAAGAAGACGTTACTAGTTACCTTTGTCATTCAGACCAGCAGGAAAATTGGTACTCTTTACCATATGATCATCCGCTGAGCTGCTTCTTGGAGGGGTGTTGGGTGGTCTGATTTGGGGCGAGGAGCATGCATCACTCCTGTTCGAGAGCTCATTCTGGGTATGATTCCCCATCTGAGGATTTAAGTAAACGTCCAAGCTACCAGATGGAGGGGTTGCCACCTTTCTCTTGCTCTTGAACCTTCACCTACCAGGGATGTGAGTAAAAGAAGAAAAGAAAAAAGGCTAAATAGATTCTCTGTATATCTATCTGCTTGTCAGATAGCAGTTTAGCTATTTATGATACCTATCTTTTCGCTTCTCAAGATATCTTTGTACTGAAGCTTTTCTGCTTCCTGGACCATCAGCTGCTAAATCAGAAAAGAAAAGGGCGATGGATTGCCAAAGATCAAAGTTCAAAGTACACCAGTCATGTTACCTACATATCTAACAAGATTAACGTGTGTTTGCTATCATGATTGATCAGCCAACTGATTGAAGTGAAAAGAATCCCACTATGATAATGTTTTATCACCAGCTGTCCCAAAAACTAAAGCCATTAGGAAATAGGCTAGACAATGTATCTCAAGCTGACACTACCCTCGCATATGTATTGAGAAGTCAATACTGACTTTCTTTCTCCAAGTTTGTCTAGAATCAGGTAAGTGAGTGCTCCTTGTCTATACTATGAATGTAACATACAATGAAGCAAATGTCATAACCTAGGAGAAACATTTACCAGTGTTTTCTTCGCGATATGCTCCACTTTCCTCCCTATTCAGCCAACAGTTATCACTCATGTTCACTGCGAAACCAAAATAAGACCACAAACTGAAACTGAGCAAAAGCACAACAATCAACAACAAAATCGAACAATTTATGTTATATGAAATGCTTTCAATAGTCCCACCATCACCGACAAGTCAAATAGCCACTTAACTAAAGCAAAGAAATTGCCCTCTGCATACCAATAATTGTTATTAGACAAGTTGCTCATGGGAAATTCATTATATTTTTTGAGGTTTCAATTATTTGTAAGGAAAACAAAAGGAGGGGATCCTTGATACAATCTAAATTACCTGGTTGCGAGGTTGGCAAGCTTACAAAAGGAGAATCTGGGCCTACTTTACCACTTGCAGCCTGTAAATGGCATGGCAAGGGTCGTCTAGCCGTAATTCCATCAAATGGCACTTCCAGAGGTACTTGGAGTGGGCTTGCAGCAAGCTGCATTAGTGCTTGTGCCTGACATATTGCTTACATGTGAGGCCTAGAATACAGACAGTATAATCTTGGCGGCAAAACTTCATTACCTTATCAGGTGGCACATCATCATAGACATTTACTTTCCCACAGTAGAATATTGTCATTTGCTCTAATGGGCCATTTGCTGCTCCTGCAATTCTGAGTACATTTGGGAAACATTTCAGTGTCTTGAGACAAATTAAAACAAAAAAGTCTTGTCATTTCTGTCACATTCCCAATTTAAACTGCAAGCTGGAATCTGAGATGAATGAAGTATTTTAGACAGAAGTAAAAATGTACTCCATCAAAACTTGGGTTGGGGAACAATGCCAGAATGTACATAGCAAAACAAATGGCTGTCGAAGCTCACTTGGAGTAAATTATCAAAAAAGAAAAAGGTATGAGCGTCATAATCTTTGACAGAAGCTATAGATTTTCACCTGAGAAAGCATGTGATCAAGAAGACAACTAATGATTTACCGAGTTTTAAACATTACTGTTAATGTCATGGAAAGCCATTAAGATAAAATCATGCAGCGTAAATCTAAATGTCTGATTACATGCGGAAGTTATAAAGTAAAAAGGATATTTTGACGCTGAAGAAAAAAGGAGGGAGAGAATATACAACTCATATCAAGAATACTATTTCACTAAACTCATCTGAACGACTTCACTTTGTGCGTAACTTACTGAGTGTTCCATTAGTCCACAAATTCATTTTGAAGCATCAAAGATATTAGACATAATTTTATTTTTATTTATTTATTTATTTATTTTTATTTTTATAACTAAGTGTCCGGGCTAGCTATATTAGATGTAAAATCTAACATATATTTTACGATTATTAGGTTTGATATTAAAAATCTTTTGCACCTAAGGTATCAAACAAAGTTTCATTATTAACACGGCCTAAAGCCCCAGAAGGAGATAATTCTTTTGCTTGTCTAATAGATTATTATTCTCAATTCCGCCATACATCCAAATTACAATTAGGGAAATAATTTGGAGCTACGTTAAGGATCCTAGGCAAGGTTCCATTCAAATAGTCTTTACAACACAAAAAAGGAAAATCCAGAAGATATGCGAACAATGGTATAAAAGGTAGTATAATGTATAATTAGTGTAAACGTAACGTAAAAAGAAAGCTAATAATAGTTGTCATTTGTTGTCATAAGAGTAAAAAAAAAAAAAAAACAAATCAAGATAGTGACCCCGTTTAGGCAGGTGCTAATTATATTAGTTTTAAAGTTTGTCATAATGAGAATCTTGGTCGGGAAAGCCATTACTGAGTATCTGAATATAGGAGAAAAAACGGCGGAATCTCGGAATTGGTATTGTGGATTAACTAAGGGAGACTAAATACTATTTTACACGGAAATTATATTTCTTTATTCCATAACATTTAAAAGATTTCTATGCAAGTGCTTTGTGAGAAGGGGAAAGATGGTTCCTTCCCGCTCCCGAAGTTAAGATTTCCGTCTCTTCATATGAAAGAGGGAAATTTTAGAAAACAACGTCCTTGCACAATAAAAGATAATAAGGAACTTAATCAAGCTTATATGAGTCACTTCACTCATTTAAGATGGTACATACCTCCAAAAGCTTCTTGAAAGAAAGTACAAAAAGCCTAAACACAACATCCCAATTAGGGTAGAAATCTGTCTGGTTTTGCACCAAAATGACCATTGAAATGAAAGTCTCGGTTTGTCCATGGTCGAAGACGACAAAACGCTATTTAAGCAACTTACCAACCAATTATTACCTAATAAACCAATGAAACGAATTACAACACTTCGAGCCAATTAGTAATAGAAAGTTTGTCATAACTCTGAAACTCTCCATGCTCATAATCACACTTAAACTAGTGATATGGGTATTTTTTTTCTTTTGGAGCTCAGCTGCATTAGTTTACAAAAATAGATGGGATTAACTGAAATGGACCCAAGAAATCTCTGTTTAGGCTCAGTCCGGTGGCTACTCATAACCTAAAACTATATGCACAGAAACTTCTAATGGTATCAAATCTCAACCAACCACTTGTCACACAATTGATTTTTAGAATTTAAACTCCGAAGAAGTCCAACATATAAGTTGGAAGCATAAGTTCAAACACATATGTGTAAGCAAGAACTAGAGTGATCACTATAAGTACATCCAATAAGTGCTGAGATTCTTAGAGTTTCACTAATTTAACTATAGTTGGGCTCCAAGTGGTGACATGTCATACAAGATGTTGACTCAACGTGAATTTCGAGTGCACTCATGGGTTTCCCGTTATGCTATCTTCACAACCTAAGCTGACCTCAGCTTTGATTAGGGCTAGGTTGTAAGTTACCATGCACATTCTGCATCAATGAAATTCCAGTAAAGATGCCAACCAGCAGAACTGGTCAAAAGAGCTCGGATCAAATCCTAGCTTCATCGGCTAGTCCCTGTCAATAGATCATGGCTTGATAGATAGTTACATAAGCCAATGACTTTCTCACCGAGTTTCCGAATTCCATTAATCAACCTTAACATTTCTTCTTATTACAGTATTTTTTTTGGTACTCCGGAAATGTTTGGGGAAAAGTAAGAAACATCTCAAGCATGATTCAAAGAAACACAACGTGTAAGTAAGAAAAAAACCTATGACGTAGCATATTTCCCAAGAAAGAAGAAGGGGAAAAAGTCAGCTCTAATGATGTACAAGTCAGCATTGCCAAGGGGGAAAGTGATCAAAATAGATACCATTATACCATAAGGCTGTTTCTTTGATTAATACTACTACAAACGTTCTTTTCTTTATTTGCACATTAAAGATTACCTGGGAGGACTTGAGTCACCGCCGTCGACATGAAAAGGGTCGCCGGAAAGGTCGTGTTTCTCTGGATCTTTTCTCCGGCACGGCGGTGATTCTTCAGCCGGTATAACAAGAGGTGCATTGGCAGTTGATTTGGGGACCTACGTATCACAATTACCTAACACTATTTAATTCTATCGATAAACTTACACAGTCTCGTGTGGATCAGTGAATCAAAATAGTATTAGAAAAAGGAGGGGATAAACATGCCTTTGAGTTTTTTTTACTCAAAAAATAAACACACACAGCCACACACACACACACATAGAGAGAGAGAGAGAGTGTGTGTGTGTGTGTGGGCGCGCGCGTGTGGCAGTGAGTGAGACTGTGAGAGTAGGTGATTGGAACGCACACGGTGTAGATTATCAGGGCGGGGAATGCAGAGCTTCTTCCGACTGCCGACGTCCGAATCCGACGACCTTTCGAGGAGCGTCTTGAGCGAGATGACTTGTTGGATCGCCTGCGATTTGTTCCACGACGGTCGTCGCATCCCTGTACGGACCCGTCCAAATTACCCTAAAATCAATGCACATACACACACATACATAGATAAAGAGAGAGGAGGAAGAAGAAGGGGGATATACCTTTTTCTTTGAGGTAACGGCGGCAATCTTCGCGAGTGAGTTGAGAAATGTCTTCTTCAGTGAGTAGGTGAAGAGGCTTGTCCAGTGGTGACCCGGAAACCGTTTCCTCCGTCGACATGGCAGGCCAGATTCCGGCCAATTATTGACTCCGGTGATTTCGATAGAGTTTCAGAGATCGGCGGACTTGGACTGATTCTCTTTTTTTTGGTAAATATGTTTTCAACTTTTGGGGTTTTTTCGGGAGAGTGAGAGAGAAGAGAGAGAAAGAGAGAGTGGGGATTTGGCCGAGGCGTCGCCTTTTTCATCTACTGGGTGGGCTACAACCCCCGGACGCCACGTACCATCCCGGCGCTTTATTACGATTCAGTCCCACCACATCTTCGAAAGAGTTTTTTATCGGAGTAACTCTTTTTTTAAACTTATTTCCGAAGTAGCTACCTTTGTAAACATATTCTGAAACTAGCACTTCATGCATTTTGGTAATGCGTTATAACCGTTAATTGCCAACTCGGCACGCCAGGTCAGCTCGGGGGTTCCTTGTCAGCTGTCACCGCGCGTAAACAAAATGCATTGTTTTAAAATTATAACGCATTTACCAAATGCGTTATGGAATATCGCGCAGATTAATAATGCACTAGCCTCTTTTTTTTTTTTAATGTACTCCTCTTTTCCTATCCCTGCGCGATTTGGTTGTCCTCATTATCTCTATCCTTTCATTCTTATGTGCGATAAAAAATTGTTATTTTGACGTACTAACGCATACTTTGAATCTGTTTTAAAATGATGTTTGATCACAACATTTGAAGTTCGTAGATCCAATTTGTACCATTACAAATTGGGCCTTATTTTGTGTAGTACTTTGACCCTTATTTTGTTGAACTTTTGAACTTTTTCGTTGAACGGTTTGATTTTTTAGTTAAAACACATAGAACTTTACCTTGTTCATTTTTAGGAAGACAAAAATAGATCAGAGTGTAGGTACATTGGTACTAAAATTGAACATAGATGGCATAATTGATTAGAAATCTCAATCCTCGTATACATAGATAGATGATATGAAATTACATATTTTCTGCCCTATGTAACTAAGATGATGATGGTCCCCCCCTCTTTTCTGCATCTTCGCCTGTTGTGGCCTCTCTCGCCACATAATGAGCAAGTCTGTGGCGGTTGAGAGTCTTGAGACTCAAGCCAATCCATCTCAGTTCGGAAACGATTTACTCTCGGCCCCGGAGACGTTTTGTGTCAGGAAGAACTCTAGGCCCATCATACGGTGGTCAGTACGGTACGTCAAGCAGTGGCTTGAATGTTAAAGACCCATACATGGAAATTGTCGTGTCGATTGACCAGTACTTGTTGAAGAATTGGCGAGGGTCGAGCCACATTTTATTGCAAACCTCAATCACGTGCGAACATGGCAGTTTCCATAGCTGAATCTTGTTGCAAGTACACCTATGCGTTGGCAACTCAACTGTGTGTTTGTTAGGGCTGCACAAAAAAACCGGTGAACCGTGAATCCGGTCCGGACCGAACCGATCCGTACATTTTGGATTTTAACCGTGGATTAATGGTCCGGACACGGATTCAAAAAATAATAAACCGTGACTCGCGGTTCGGACACGGATTTTGATTTGAAAACCGTGGATTAACCGATCCGGACCGTGAGATTTTTATTATATATAATTTGAAATATATATATGTATGTATGTATATATATAAATAATTTATCACTTTTATAAATATTGTCAATTTGATATAGAGTGATACTGTTATCTCCTATAAATATTGTCAATTTGTATTGAACTTTCATGTATTCCACTACCTTGCATTTGTATTGGATTTTGATGAATTTAGTAGTTGTTCACTATTTTTTTACTATTAAACTGCCTTTGTTTTTATTCCATTATGTAAATGAACTAAGCTATATGCTTCTACTAATGCTTGTTTAGGTCCTAGTTGTGGCTCCATCACGTGCTCCATCAAAGGTCTCTTTGTTTTCTACTTCGGATTTTTTAGGATTTTATTTTAATCAAACTGTTTGTTACTTATTTACGTATGACATGTAATCCGTGGATAAAACCGGAACCGATCCGTGACTCGCGGATCGGATTGGAACCGGACCGTGAGACTTTTGGTCCGGACACGGATTGGATTTTCTAAAAACCGTGACTCGCGGATTAGGATTGGATTCATGCCAATCCGATCCGATCCGGACCGTGTACACCCCTAGTGTTTGTGATTTCCTTTGTATGGACTTGTTGGATTCATTGGCGTATGTACCTCATACAATCCTGCGGCCCGGTCGATCACAATTACGATGTGTCCCACTGCATTGTCGTTAAGGGTCATCATCGGGCCGGGCCGGGCCAGCCCACGAACTTTCAGCCCAAGCCAGCCCGCGGGCCTGGCTATGCGGGTTTTTTCTTTTTAGCGGGCCGGGCTATCTCTCAAAAGTTAAAGCCCTGGCTCGCCCACGGGCTTATCCTAGTCGGGTGGGCGGGCGGGCCAGTCTTCGGGTGGGCTGGGTTGGGCTATTTGGGCGCGCCAAATGTCCTTTTTTTATTTTTTCAATTTTGTTATAGCTGAACCTTTTGGAGCCATTTTTTTTTTAATTACAACCCTAATGCATTTTCTAAATGCGCTATACATAAAAATAAAAAATAATCCATAACGCATTTGGTAAATGCGTTATAATTTTAAAACAACGCATTTTGTTTACGCGCGGTGACAGCTGACAAGGAACCCCCGAGCTGACCTGGCGTGCCGAGTTGGCAATTAACGGTTATAACGCATTACCAAAATGCATGAAGTGCTAGTTTCAGAATATATTTAAAAAGGTAGCTACTTCGGGAATAAGTTTCAAAAAAGAGGCTACTCCGATCAAAAACTCTCTTCGAAATCACAGTCTTCTTGACCGGAAAATTTTTTCCACGCCGAGTGGGCACCACGTGGCGCCTATTCGCCTACATCCAGAGGTCCAAACTCCGGCCATGTTATCACGCACCCTCTCCCCCTCTCTCTCTCTCTCTCTCTCTCTCTCTCTCTCTCTCTCTCTCTCTCTCTCTCTCTAATTCCGGCCATTAAAAAAATATTTGAACGGTCAAAATGTGCGCTCGGGTACCATGCTCGACACTGAACTCCTCGCTTGACCGACCTACGAGCGACCTACGCTTGTAAAATGAAAAAGGTTCGATTCTTCTTGAAAGCGCTCAAGATTTGAGTGAGAGTTACGGTGGTCGATTGCTACACTAGTTAACAAAAAAAAAAAAAATCCAAAACCTACACTCCTCTACTCTAAAACCAGCACAAGCAAAAAAAAAAAATGTAGATGAATGACTTGGGCTTAGTGGTGGTAAAACAAATTATCCACACATCAAGAAACATGAAACCAAATTAGTGGAACTCGCATGCGAATGTTTAGGGTTCTAATAATCTCGTAATCGCGGGATTTTTTCCCTCGTACTGGCCGACATTTCTTTGTTACAAGAAAGCGTGACTTGTATTTTTCAAATAAATAAACAATGAAGCAGTGACAGAATTTTAAATAAGGGTGTTTAGAAATCGTAACTATCTTTAAAAACCTCAATGGTATATAAACAAAAATTAATCTTTTAATATCAACAATGCCACCAAAAAATAACACAAGATATACTCTCTCCGTCTCAAGAAGTTACATTACGAAGAGACATGTCATTTTGAATTTTTCACACCAAATTAAAGAACTAATTTAGATCGTTAATTTGATGTGAATAAATTTAAAAATTATGAATGGAAGTATTTGAAAGTTGCATATTATGTAATGGACTATCTCTTTGGGACGGAGGGAGTATGATACTAAAATGGCCCTCTACAAGTTTATCTATTTTGAAACCTTAGCATATTAACCTCATTATAAACGTATCAAATATATCATTCTCAGTATAAGTACCCAAGCAATCATTCATCCACTAATATCTCATTCGATTGAGCAAATTGCTCTTTACTGCATTGGATTGATTTGTGGACTGATTTTTTTGCGTGGGGTGTTCAAATATTTTTGAGTTGAGTGTTCAAGAAAGGACTTATCCAAAATTAAGCTCAAAATATTACATATATTCTATTCTAGGAAACAAAAAAAATTCCGGGCTCTAGTGCGGAGCCGCCAGTGCAATGAAGATAGATCTCTTTGTTATGGATATTTTGGTTGGCTACTTCTGGTTAGAATTTTTTGCATTTGTTCCAATGTCATGTCTATATAGTAACAATGATTAAACATGATAACTAAACTAAACGGACAATGGTTAATCCGAATACCGGTGACGAATCTCAGTTTAATCAGGGCGAACCCTTGATTTTTTTTTTGTTCTACATGTTCTTTTGGATGTTTCTATAGGTCTTTTATGTTTGTTGTTTCTTCATCTATACTGTCCCCTCGGTACTTCGGTTTTTTCTAAAGATATTTCTCTCTATTTCGCCCAAAAAAAAAAAAAAAGGGACAATGGTTAGGCCTCCTTTGGGTAAAAAACTTAATCCAGATTATTGGTTTTTTGTCAAATAATCCAAAAAACCGGTTTGGTTTTTTCTTAAACTTAATCCAAATTATTCCCTCCTTTGGCTAATAATCTAGATTATGGATTATTGGATTATTCGTTTATCCTTATTCAAAAAAATTTGAGTTTTGACCATAATTTTATACTTGTTAGATTCGTCTCGTCGAGAGGAATTCAGAAACCACAAAATCTTGATGCAAAACTAACGAATGCAAAAAAAATTTAAATAAGGACAAACAAATAATTTGGATTATTGGATTATTACCCAAAGCACTCTGGTTTTTTGGATTAAGATTATTACCCAAAGCACTCTGGTTTTTTGTACCCAAAAAATCAAAAAACTGGATTAAGTTTTTTACCCAAAGGACAATAATGCAAGAGCAAATATTTTATTCCAAGGTTCCCGCTCTTGTGGCATCTCCCTCAAGCATATTTTCTTTCTATATTTTGAAGAGACTCTTAGAAAAATCCCAACTTGTTTTGCATTTAATAAACTGAGTTGCAAACTTGCAAATTTTTTTTTTACTCATGGGTGCTGGTGCTCTGGTGTGTGTATTCGAGCCGTTAATCTCAACAATCAACGGCTCAACTTTCATCTTACCATGACGGTTCAAATTTGTACAGTGCGCGTCGGATGCTGCACATCAGCAGTCAACACTCCTCCTTCCAATTTTTTGGCGAAACACAAGATAAAACCAGTTTTTTGAACTGCTCCGGTAGAGGTGGCAATTGGCAACCCAACCCATGAACCCACCCAAATCCGTCCACTTATAACCCAACCCAACGCGTCCATATTATAAAATGGGTTGATTTGGGTTGAACCCATATTTACATGGGTTGGGTTGGATTGAAAATAGGTTTAATATGGGTTTAATATGGGTTGATTTCTTTGTTTGTCCGTGACTTACACTTTCTCCTGTTCATTCAGGGTATACTTTGCTGTAGCCAGGGCCGGCTCTAAGGTTTGGGTTGCTCAAGCCCAACCACTAGTTTTGTTGCCCACTTATTATTAGGTTATAAAAAAGTTACAAAAATTCAAAAGTTATTTTAGGGGCCCAAAGCAAACTCTCAATATTGCGTCCCCTACATTGTCTGGAGTTCTTTTAATAATTTTATAAAATTACAAAACTTCAAACTAAAAGGATACAATTATAAAAGATAAATGCAAAACAATATAATTGTAAGAATTTTTTTTTTGCAGAAAATAAGAAAGTATCCTCATATTTTAACTATGATTTGTTTAAAAAATTAATAAATCGTGTTAGCTCGCTCGATTTGCTTTCAATTTTCCACCATTGGGATAATTTTTTAAAATCAAATGTAAGAATGCTTGTACACATTATTGTTGTGTATGTTAGAAGCTAAATTTCTAACAATGTAATTGAGTAAATGTGATTTCGTAATATTGTGAATTCAGAAGGGAAAAAAAAAATCTAGAACCACACTCAAATGCATCCACATTTACTATACCAGCATAAATTTGTGTGATCACATACATTTGTAAGAGTGTTTGTATATTTGAGTGTAATCTAGACTTGTTGAGAAAAAAAGAAACTGAAGAAAAAGGGGAAGGACCGAAGGAGTCTTGCTGACATTAAAATAAAAACTAGTAAAAAAAGAAAGAGAGAAAGAAGGCTAGATTGGAGACAAACAAAAAGTACCAGACAAGGAGTCGCAATTGAGGTTCAAACCAAGGTTGTTAATTCCATACCGTACCGGCCGGTACGTACCGGATTTGAGGAAAACCGGTAACCTCACCATCCAATACCGTCCCGTCGTCAATTCCGGTCAATACCGGTCGGTTCTGGCCATTCCGGACAATACCGGACGGTATAAAGGTACTGGCAGTACCGCCCGAGATTTTGAAACCTTAGGAGAAAGAAGAAAGAGAGCAAAGTTTGCATCTCCAGAAGACAAAGATGCACCTCCAGAAGCCACAAAACAAACACACAAACAATGAATTCAACGATTTGGTTACCTGAATAGCCATAGATTGAATACCAGAGATTTACCTAAAATTATCCTTTCAAGATCCAAACTTCAATTCCACTCCCACCGAAATTCCACCAAATCGCTTACAATAGGATTAAATTTTGGCCACCGAACAGCTCAACATCGACCAGAAGATTGAATACCAGAGATTTTTCAATTAAAATGGCTCACAAATTGGAAAATGAAAATGAAAACCAAAAAAAAAATACAAATTTTCGGTGTGTGAACAAAGGGCTCGACATCTCTCTCTGCTGGGCATCTCTGAAACTTTCGGTGTATGAACAAAGGGCTCGACATCTCTCTCTGCTGGACATCGCCGTCGGAGTCGCAGTTGTTGCAGGGATCTTTGATGAACTGGACGGAGAGAGGGCCCCGGATCAGCTGTCCCAACAATGCTGTCCCCATTTCCTGTCCCGAGCCCAAAACTGCACCGTTTTGGTGCAATGTCAACATTTCGCAAAATGCAAGTTTGTGGGGCTCACTTCTGGGTCCCACACAAAAGATCCGAACCGTTAAATAATTTTAAAATAATTATTAAGGTGGTCTTGGAGAAAATTAGGCCGATTGGATACTTTTACGTTATTCATCTAATTGTTAGATTTTCATTCAGAATTCAGGACCCTACCAGTTTGAAAGAATCTTTAGGAAAAGTTATAAAATTGTGGGCTCAGAAACTCATCGATCTGAAGCATAAGAGTCGTAGGGCTCATTGAGAAGAGCATTCAATAAAAAAATTATCTTGTTCGGACATTGATAAGTATCAAAACACTAAAAATATGAGTTTTTTTTATACCTATCGATGTCCGAACAAGAATTTTTTTTTATACCAACCCACTCAAACCCAACCCAACCTACCTATTTGCCACCTCTATGCTCCGGTTTAGACCGTAAACTAAAACTGGTGGTTTGGTTTGGTTTTAGAGGTAATTTGTTTGGTGCTGTTTGGCTTTAATAAATTTTATTTTAGTGTTCACTTAAATTTTGATTTTATTGTTTTATTATACCTCGTCGCTTATTAATTTGTCAGATTTTTTACTTTTGTTCTTGCGGAAGATATGAACGAGGGCTCACTTGTCAAAGCCCGTTTGGAAGCGTAAATATGGATTGCATTTTGATGTGAATTGTAGATTTTTAGATTATGATCGGAATAGATTATAAATTTGTAGGGTGTTTGAGAGATGTGTATAGAATAAATTTTGCAATAGAGTAGTGTTTGGAGTAATGGTCAAAATAGATTATGATGAATTTTTAAATTTTTTTTATACCAAAATGCAGAATGATAGTAATACAAAAGCACCTCCAAGCCTAATTACCAATTTGTACCTCAATTGTGTGGTTTTGATAATGCATTCTAGAAGTAGGCTTCTAAACAGTTATACGTAATACAAAATGCAAAATGAAGGCTGCCAAACGATACCTCAATAACGCTGAGGAGTGGCTGTGATGGAAGCGGGGGTGCTGCACAGCCAAGTGTTGTGCACACATGGCGCGGCCGCACCGGCCACTTTCCGGCGATCCGAGACGTTCACCGGATACCTCTCGTTGAGTACTATAAGTGTGTAAAAAATCAACTTGGCCGGATATCGTTAAGTGCCTAATCGGAACACAAATAGATTGAAATGAAATGGAACGCAAATGTACATAAACACTGGATCCAAATCAATAAACCCATTTTTTCAATCTATTTGTGTTCCGATTAGATACTTAACGATATATGATCAAGTTGATTTTTGGTACACTTATAGTACTCGACGAGGGCTATCCGGTGAACGTCTCGGATCGCCGGAACGTGGCCAGCACGGCCGCGTCGTGCGGCTGCACAGCACTTGGCTGTGCAGCACCCCCAGAGTCCGGCTGTGATGGAGTTATTTTGTGGGCAAATGATAGAATTTTGTAGGGAAAAGGTTTATTGATAATTATTTGCGATCAAAATTCAAGTTTATTTTTCTTGTTATAAAATGAGGCATGAGTGACAAACTGAGAATCAGAATAAACTAGTCAAACCGAACCTAATTTGACCGAACAAAACCTAACCAGACCAAACCGAACTGTTTTCACCCCTAAATTCACGGCTGGTTGCTTGTTTGTAGGACTGCAAACGAACTAAGCTGCTCGTGAGAAGCTCGTGGTTTGGCTCGCCTCACCTCATTCAGTAATCAAGTTTGAGTTCAAGTTTTAAGCTACTCGCAAAAACTCGACTCGTATATATAGACTCAACTTTCTTAAGGAGACTCATTAAATAAATAAATTATTCTAGATTGCTTACTTAGATGAGCCGAGCTCGAATATTACAAAAGTTCGGCTCGTTTGTATTTCTACTTGTTTGTGTTGACTCAGCTTTGTTCGGTTTGAGTTTTGAGAGAGTTTTTTGGGGGTAATGAGTAAAGAGAGATAGAAAGAACCTGATTTGGCTAAATTGAAAAAAGTGATTTTTTTGTTTTTTTCATTTTGTCCTTATTAAAAAAATGCATTTGTTAGTTTTCGGCCAATTTTTTGTGGTTTCTTGGCTTGTCTCCACGAGAGGGATCTAAAAAGTATAAAATTGTTAGCCAAACTTAAAGTTTCGTGAATAAAGACGAAAAATAATCCAAAAAACTAATTTATTTTGGTTTATTTTCGGCTTTATTCAAAAAACTATTACTTGTGACCATAATTTTATACTCTTTGGATTCGTCTTGCCGAGATAAATTCAGAAACCACAAAATCTTGACACAAAACTAACAAATGCAATTTTTTTTTGAATAAGAACAAAACAAAAAAAACCAAAAAACCAATTTTTTCAATTTAGCCAAATCCTTAGTGTTTACTGTTTAGTCTTGTTTCGGGTCCCACTTATCTCGCAGAGCACAAGGGGTAGATGACCACGTCGCAGCTTCCTATGATCCTATCGCTCCAATTCTCAACTTCTACCATCACCTGACCCCACGGAGCCCACATCATTCCTCGCGTAATAATTCCTTCATCCTCTTAAAATATATACAGTAATTGTTTTTTTTCCTCTTTAAAAGGGTTTTCAAAAAGTAGTAGTATATCGGGGACTAGTTTTTTAATGAAATGAGAATCTCATAAAATTAATAGGTTAATTTTAGCAAATGAGAAAATTATTAGTTAAAATCAATCGAAAATCATTTTATCAAATGGAAAATATCAAATGAGAATCTTATAAAATTAATGGGTTGATTTTAGCAGATGATGAAACTATTTGCTTCAACCCAGAATCATATTATCGAATGAAACACTAGGCCCGAGTCGATAAGTGTAATTTATGCACAAAATAAAAAATAACTTGTCAGATGACTCAGATATACTACTACTATTAGCTTTACAAATTGAGAAAACATTATTTACACCGGCGATGTAAACTAAAGTTTCCTCCAAATTGATTGTGTTGTGTCATGTGTTCATGTTCTACCTTTTGGAACCACTATTTGGACACATAACGCAATGTAATAGATTTGGAAGAAACGGTTTAGACCGCCGGTGTAAATAATGTTCTCCCTTACAAATTTACCCAAAATCCATCCAAAGGATATACAAGCCTAACGTTATAATCCTAACTTCCACCGCAAATTTTCACTTTCCTAAGCACGAATGATTGCTCTACAAATTTTTCTCTGATCGGATTTATGGGATAATTGACGTACCTTAGGTCCCCTCTCCTAGAAGTTTTTGTGATAATATGAGTTTTTATGTTTGACGGGATATGTCAGCTATAGTCGCCCCTATTATTCATAATGGGGCTTGGCAATGGCCTCGACCTAGATGTGCAATAACTAGGGAATTGAGGCTCGTACATCTCCTACTTTGCTTCCTAACACTATTGTTCCATATTTTATTCGGCGGTTGTTGAGTAGTGCAAGGGAGTACTTAGCCAATTTAGCTTGACATGTTTTGCGGGATGTTTGCGCCCAACAGTTTTTTAGGCCAATTGTCTTTGGTTTTCTCGTAGTGTTCTCGCTCGGCTTTCAGTGAATGATTGGCCTTTTCGGGTAAATTGTCAACTAGGGATCGATTACCAAGTTGGGGTTTGCCTGTGGATAAGGACGTTGTTTGCTATGCCTCATTGCCGAAGAATCCTGTAAGGACCTGTATGAAAAATTATTTTTTGGAAAAGTTTCGATTTGGCCGATAAAAAGTCCCGGTAATTGTTGCTTGGATTTTTCTAATCACAATTGTATAATTGGAAGTTATTTTTTAGTAAGACAAAGTCATCTTTCGCCCTTTTTTCTTTGGAGAAAAATGTGCCGTTTTTCGATTTTGTACTAAAAGTGGGGGGGGGGGGGGGGGGGGGATGAAATTTTGATATGATTAGAATTTCAAAATTTTGAAAATGTCATTGTTTCCAAATGGGGGGTACTTCCTTATTTTCATAAATAAATTAAAGTAAAGATAATTATAGTCTTTACTTAAGTTTGGTTTCTGAAAATAAGTGTTGTGCTGGAACATGCCTTGCTGGCACAGTATGTAAAGACCGGTAATTTTTATAATTTTTCAGAAATAATGTTGGGTAAATGTGAGGAAATGAAAACTATGTTAAGTGAGCCAATGTGGAGTCATTACATTACACATGGATGTACTTAAAATGCATTTGAAACATGAGGGGTGCAAGTGTAATGTGTGAGGTGTATATACTTGTGTGTATAGTCTACAAAACACAAATAAAATCAACCCCTCTCTCTCTCTCTAAAAGCCGGCCCTATCCCTCTCTCTCCCTCTCTCAAATTTCTTCCATTGATACACCTCTCTCACTCAACCTCTTCAAGATCCAACTCAAGATCCATCTTTTACACGTGATATGGAGTCCGAGGTTCGTTGGTTTCGCGTGGGAAGGGAGCATTTCGGGTTGGGAGTTTCTAAACCTAGGGTTTTCGATTCTCATCACATTTGGAGCTTAACCGTGAGGTAGGGAAACAATTACTACCTCTTCTAGTTGTATACTTGTAATTTGTAGCATATATCTTGTTCTTGGCTTCAATTTCTTCATGAATCATGTTTTCCCTCTTTGTATGGATTTTCCTCACTTTAATTCTTTGATCTATGAAATTGGTTGTTGATTGATGAAATTGAGAGTGGAATTGACATCCTTCCATGTTTAATTGTTACCTAGCATATCTAGTGTGAGCTTGAACTATCACATTTGTGTTTGGGTTGAACTTCCACACCATTGAGGTGAAAATCTACCCATTTTCGGGACAACACAGCTGCTGCCTTTGTTTTCCAGCAGCTAACCCTATTTTCTGGGTAGTTTTCGCCCACCTTTTGACGTCCGTTTGACCCCTATTACTCATTTATTCTCATAATTGACCTTTGGCATCGTTTTCACACATGTTTTGATCCAAGGGTTGTAAAATCATAATTGATTATGTCAGCTAACCATACATGAAAGTTTGTTGGATTTCGGAAAGCGTGCGTAACTCTTTTATTCAAAAAGGGGTGCTTTGGTGAAATGAAATTGGGGGAAAAGGACTTGATATAAAAATTTTAATGAAATGTTTGTGATAATGAGGTGTTTTAAACCAATGCCAATTTTGGTGAGATTTTGGTAAAGGCACGCGGAGCCTATGGAATCCGGCAGGGGCACACGGGGCCCACATAACCCGACAAAGGCACGCAGAGCCTACAGAATCCAGCAGAGGCACGTGGAGCCTATGGAATCCGGCAGAGGGATTAAATCCCTAGTACTAATGAAATGATGGTTTTTCTTCAATGAAAGAAATGAGAATTGAGATTTTTAAACTATCAAGTGTGTTTTGTTGAAACTTGACGTGTGAACTTGGATTTAGACTTGTGTGAAAAACTTGGGTAGTTTGGTGAAACAAAAATGAAAACTTGGGTGGTGTTTGAATACTTAGAAAAGATTTTTGAACATCTGGGTTGTTTGCGGATACTTGGAAATAATATTGGATACTTGGATACAATTTTTGGACACGTGGGTACTTTTTGGACACATATCGTTTATTTTGGCTTCCATTGTGTTCCTTTGATCTTTTCTTCTCATGTCAACCCATATCATGTGCATTTATCGCGTTTATACCAAGGTTCTGAATCTTGTACCGGACAAGGTACCGGTTTTCTTACTGGTACGGTACGGTACGGTACCGGTACCGGGTCAGTACCGGTACCGTTTCGAATTAAGTGGTACTATATATATATATATCAATATATAATTTTACACATAAAATTTACTCCTACTAAAATAAAAAATTTATCAATAGAAAAAAAATGTATTGATTTTAATTTGGGTGTGAAAAATCACTTTTCTAAAATGAATTTTTGCAACCATAACCCACAAGTATCAAAATAAAAATGTAGGAGTAAATAGAAGTACAGTACATACCATACGTGTACTTTGTGTCTAGCAAGAAGGGGTATATCAAGGGAAGTGGGCAACAGCTGTACAAGAAAAGAACAAATATTTGTAGACTTTTAAGTTTTACCCACTTCTCTCTCTCTCTCTCCCTCTCTCCGGTCTGTCTGAAATCTGCTCTATCTCTGGTCTCTCTCTTCTTCTTCAGGTATAATTTCTTACCCAGCCGCAACAAACCTAATTCTCCATCTCTCTCTCTCTAGCAGACGAAAACCCACCATCACCGGCGTGAGAGACATCCATCTCTGGCATGAAAGACACCCATCTCCGGCGTCGTCATTCTAGATCTATGGCGTGAGAGACAACCATCTCCGTCGTTCTAGATCTATGTCGTTCCCACTTGGCATTCTAGAGGTGATGATTTTTAACTTTCCGGCTTTGTAATACTCTCTCGAGTAGATGATTTTTAACTTTCCGGCGTTGTAATACTCTCTCTCACCATCTGCAAAATCTCGGGCGGTACAACCGGTACCTTCATACCGTCCGGTATTGTCCGGAATGGCCGGAACCGACCGGTATTGACCGGAATTGACGACGGGATGGAATTATAGGGTGACGTTACCGGTTTTATGTAAATCCGGTACGTACCGGCCAGTACGGTACGAGATTCACAACCTTGGTTTATACGCCTAGCGGTTGTAGTATGGTTTTTCTTACGAGCTAGTGGGCTCACCCTATCATTTTCAGGTACCCAGCTTTGATCATGCATGGTTTGAAGTGCATGGCTTGGATGATGAACATACATGACATGGAGTTGTTTTATTCATCTACTATACATTAACTTTTTGGGAAAATGATAATGTAACTTTAATCTTTTCACTACTTTTGACATTGGATTGTAATAACTTATGGGATAACATTTGATTTAGTCTTTGGTGCAAGGGTGCCCGAACACTTGTTTGCAAATGGGCTAAAGATGTACATTTTGTATGGAAACCTCTTGGAAGAATTTATGGAAATCTTTTTATCATTTGACTTATTAATTGTAAGAGATTCCTTTATTTATGTTTTATAAAAGTGAGGGCGTGACCAATCCCATGACCATTTGTTCTTTCCTGGCATCTATTCTATGGAGGTATGGACTTTGTTGCTATAGATGAACCATGTGGCTTGGCCTTGCCTTGGATTGTTTAGAGAGATGGATTGGGTGGTGGACTGGTGGCTCATAGAAATAATGGCTGTTTACAAGCTATGTATGGTTGCTGCTATCTATTGGATTTGGAGGGAACATAACATGAGACATTTCTACTGTATCAGTATGCTTGCTCTTACTTTGGGTGCTTTGATTGTGGAGGAAGTCCGTGCCTCTTTGAGCTCCTCGAGGAATTTGAAGAACTTTGCTGCTTTAAGACTTTCAGTTCATACCCAGAATCTTAGTTCCAGGGTGTTTTGCCCTTTGTAGCAACCGTGTTTATTTGTTGCTTTGTTTGGTCTCCTAGCTAGTTAGGTGATTGCGTTGTTTTGTTGGGCAATTTTTCATGTGCTTCTAGTTTGTTTACTTCGATATATTGGTTAATTTACCCAAAAAAGTTTTTCTCTATTTGGGTGTCGGACCAATTTATCCCAACACCTTAAAACAAAAAATTAAATAAACTTTTAGCAATCCCAGAATTTTTCCTAGTGTAGCATAAATAAAACATTCGAGATTAACGGTTGTGCGATGGGTGTTCCACAGATACCGCCACGTGGTACCTGTCCGGCACCCAAATTTTTCTCCCTTACTTCTGTCTTCATTTGAACCCCATGTTCTGATAGGCTATGGAACATGCCACTACTAGTCAATTTACTTCATTAATTCTTCCTTGACGTTTTCATTTTTATCTTCTGTCTTCATTTGAACCCCATGTTCTGATAGACTATGGAACATGTAACACCCGTTCCAGATATTTAGAATTTAATTCGCAATTTAGAGTGGTGGTGTGGTGACACCCAATAATTTCCCATGAGTGGGTGCATAATTAATTTTACTTTTCGAGAAAGTTATTGGATAAACCGAGACCGGGGTTAGTCTCAAAATAATTTATTTGAGCCATGGTTAAAATTTTAGAATTTTCTGAGGTGGTATCTGGACTGCACGGTCGGAACGGGGCTTGTTTTCGCGGTCGCGGGAGTTCCAGCCGCCTGCTGGAAGTGGAAATTTTCCTAAAATGGGAGTGGGTCCCACCCCACCCCCTAAGTCGTCCCTTCTCTCTTTCTTTTCTTCTTATCCTTTCCATTGTGCTGGGCACAATCAGAGAAGAGAGAGAGGAAGAGAGAGAGGGAGACCAGGAGAAGAAGAAGAAGAAGAAGAAGAAGAAGAGGGAAATAGAGGAAGGAGAAGGAGGAGAGACCGAAAAATTGGGGAAAAACCTAAATTAAGGTACGGATTGGAGTTTAGTTTCCAAATTCTTGAGTTATGCTATGTATTTGCAAATTAATTTGGTGTTTTGCATCTCATAAGAGTGAATTGGAGTCTGTTTTTACGAAAATTCGTGGAAGAAACGTAAGGGTGTTCACTGACAGTTTTATGAACTACAATCTGCCATAGTTTTTGGTGAATTTTAAGACATGGTTCCCGAATTCGGGATTTTCTGAAAATTTAACTGTAGGTACCCATATGAGTGCTAGACCTTGTGTTAAATTTTCGTGATTTTATGAGAAGTACAGAAAATATGAAAATTCGTGAACCAAACTGATGTCAGGTTCGTGTTTGGGTAGACTGCACTGTCGCATCTTACGGGAACGGCCATAACTTGGTGTAGGAAGCTTGGATTTTCAATCTGTTTGTTGCGTTAGAAAGTAGACTCGTAAGGCTTTTGGAATTGATAGGCCTTGTAGCTTGATTATTTTCCAGTGATAGCGGCTTTTGAGTTGAAGTTGATCACGAATCTGTTTGACAGGTTATTGCTGTGAATTTGGGTTCATTTGCTAATTATTTAAAAACGGTTATCGGGTACAGAAAATTCTGTATTTTTAATATGTTTCCCATGCTTGGGTTTAGGGTCTATGGTGAAAATATTGGAATATTTGGACGGGTGGATTAATTCTATTAATTTGTGGTTCGCAAGGGTGTCCAGTTGACTTAAGTGTGTTTAAGCACTTTGTTGTGTTAAGCGTGAATTCATTGGGATACTTTTGGCCTTAATTAGTGTTTTATCATTGATTGTGAATGGTGTTGAGCTAATTGAGAATAAATGGTATAGAGGAAAGTACGAGCACAATCGAGATGCCGAATACAATAGTTGAATCTACCTTTTTCTTTGGAGATCGAGGTGAGTGTTGGTTCATAGATGGAATTATTTTGGAGATAATAAGTGATATTAAATTGTGGAATTTGTGTTGATTATGTGATATTAAATCACAGATGTTTCTTGATATTGAACTGTGGCTTCGTGCCTTATAGACTTCGTGTCGAACTGTGGCTTCGTGCCGTATAGACTTCGTGCCGAACTGTGGGCTTCGTGCCGGATTGGGCTTCGTGCCGGATTGGGCTTTGTGCCGTTGGCTTCGTGCCGTATTGGGCTTCGTGCCGTATTATTTAAGCATTTTTGTTTAATCATGTTATATATTGATGTTATGGCTGCGTGCCGAGTTTGACGGCCGATTAGGCGTCGTGCCGAATTGTTCTTGCATTTCTGTTTAATCTTGTTACATATTGTTATTGTGGTTGTGTGCCGTGGCTGCGTGCCGAGTTGGGCTGTGTGCCGGGTCTGGCTATGTGCCGAGTTTGGTTGGGTGATAAGGTGGTATGTCGGGATTGGTTGCGTGATGGGTTGACTGCGTGTCGGGGTTGGTTGTGTGACGGGTTTGACTGCGTGTCGAGAATTAGTTGTGTGACGTGATTGTGTGCCAGGGTTGGCCGTGTGTCGGGATAGACTGGGTGCGGTGATTGTGTGCCAGGATTGGCTGTATGTTGAGTTAGACTGTGTGTCGTGATTGTGTGTCAGGGTTGGCTGAGAGTTGAGGTAGACTGGGTGTTGTGGTTGTGTAACAGAGTGGCGCAGCGGAAGCGTGGTAGTCGGTGTGTTGTAATTGTGTGTCGTGGTTGCGTGACGGGTTTGGTTGTGTGCTGTGTTATGTACGCTTATTTCTTATGAGAATTGAATGTTAAGTTGTTTGATTATATCTATGTCTCACACACTCCTGGAACCCGTTTTGGGTTTCAGTTTTGCAGGTTGTTTAGGTGGTGTCCACTGCTAGTCCCATGGTGTGGTCGTGATCACGTACGGGGTCCTTTGCCGGGTCGGGTTTGGGACCCGCCGAAGTGCTGATCCGGGGCGGGTCGTTACAGAACATGCCACTACTAGTCAATTTACTTCATTAATTCTTCCTTGACGTTTTCATTTTTATGCGTAGTATTTCTTTTAAACAGAATTTCCATTTTTATATTTATTCGAGAGTTCATGTGCTAACTTGGCATGTTCAAAGTTTGAAACCTCTAAAGTCTGAAGAATGAACTTCAGCTAATAAGCTAATTTTCATATTTTGTCATTTCTGGTACCATGTTTGTTTTTCATCTCATCCTTAATAATGTTATGTCAAATTCGTCATCTTTTCCGGAGATGCACTAAGCTAGCTTTTCTCTTTGATTTTTTTTTTTCCAACCATTTTTTTAGCTTTTCTCTTTGGAACCCTTTATTATTATTATTTTTTTCCTCAACCAATTTTTTGCGTTAGTTTTTGAACTCCATCTTGACTAGCTAAATCCGAAAGTTAAGAACACTTGGGGACCAAATTTGAAAAGAAAATGCAGGAGACAAAAAGACCAATTTATGAAGGGAAAATGAGCTCTTTTTCCTCCTTTCAAAGAACTTCTCTACGTATGAACTCAAATCGTTAAAATTGAAGTGACGAAAGAAACACAATTTTTAAAACACAACTACAGATGTAATTGTGTTCGGAGTCGTTCAATACACGTAGAGCCAAATACATCAAACGTTTTCCAAATAACAACTGAATTTTCACCAAACGAATATGGTCCATAACCAACTTATTATTCCCAAATCTAAGAAATTAAACTACAATCAGCAACAGACCCTACATCTCAACGAAGTACACGGGATCAAGAACTACGGGAGCCACACCAGGATTATCGACAATAACTCTAAGATCCCCACTCTCCCCTTCCAAAAACGCCCTTAAACACGCCACAAAAACCCCACGCAAACACGCCCTAAGCCCATCCTTCCCCCCCGTCCCATCCCCACTCACGCACATACAACTCAGCAGCGTCGCATCATCCAACATATCCATATGCCCAAAATCCTTGGCTTTGAAATAACAACACGGCGGCTTACACTCCGTGAAAAACTCCTCAGAGTTCAGCTTGTCCGGAGCGCACGCCGGCAGAATCCCGAACTTGTGCTCCGGCCCCAACCCGGTGCCGATGACCGCGACGGGGATGGTCAGGTTGAATGAGCGAGGGACGTAGGTGAGGATCTGGGGAGGGATTTCTTTACCGCAGAACCCGGCTACCGGGTCGAGGGCGATTAGGGTTTTGATGGAGAGGGAGGTGATGAGGGAGGATTCGTCGAGGGCGAGGGCAAATGCGGATTTACCGCCTCGGCTGTGGCCGGAGACGGCTAGGAGTTGGAGGTTTGGCTGGATGTTTGTTGGGAGAGTGGAGGAGAGGCCGGTGGGGAGCCAGTTTGTTACGGCGGCGGCGGAGTCGATTTCAGTTGGTTCTGGGGTGAGGAAACAGATGCATAACTGAAAAAAACAGATTTACAAAAAAATCGTTAG
The DNA here is from genome assembly GCA_963854785.1 of Vaccinium vitis-idaea. Classification (NCBI taxonomy): domain Eukaryota; kingdom Viridiplantae; phylum Streptophyta; class Magnoliopsida; order Ericales; family Ericaceae; genus Vaccinium; species Vaccinium vitis-idaea. The sequence continues at coordinate 3,397,431 of OY978216.1, read as the reverse complement.
AGAAAGGAAGGAAAAGATACGCGCCATCTAAATTGATATCCAGATTTCGGTCCATTGTAAGAAAGGGCTGGGAGCACTAGTGTGTATTTTTGTCAGCGCGCTAGATTGAAAATCCTGGAGCTGCTCCTGAACTCGGTCCCCCGGGATTCTCAATCCTGGCTCCGCCACAGGTTCGGGTGTCGTCTCGGGTGTCGTCTCGAGCTAGACCCGACTAACTCACTCTGAAAGCAAAATACAAGCCTAAAAACACACCGGAAGATCAATCGATCAGTAAGCTATCGATCCCCAATGGACTTGTTTTTTTTTTTTCTTTCAGAGTGAGTTAGTCGGGTCTAGCTATAAATAGAGAATGGTTTGAATTATATTTTTTAGCTCAGGACGAGACCCGAATTGAGTCCCGTGAGAAATTGAACCATTTTTTAAAGGAAAACTATCGGTGGTGGTCCCAACATTCCTTACCACTACATATTTTTGTGAAGTCCACCATGAAGGGTTTGGATAATGGAGCTAGCTCGTAAGAACGTGTATGAACTGTGCAGAAATGTGAGGTGTGGTGGTGCCCCAAGACCCATTGAATGAGTGCTCTAGCTATGTTCAGATAATCTCTAGAAAGAGTGTTTTTTTGTAGGAGATAGGAGGTACGCACCTGAGGAGAAACGACTATGAAACCATGGGAAGATATATGGTGGAAGATCTTAGAGTAGGAAGCGTTCCGGATCTGCGTCCCGGGAAAAAACAACAGCACCGGATACGTGCCTGCAACGGTTGGGGAAACAATGAATAAGGGCTTTGGTGGAGATGAAGATTCATTTGATTTCTCCACCGTAATGGATGTGAAACCAAAGCTCCCCTGTTCAAAAACATTTGTAGAAAGAGCCGGCTTGATATCTACCTGCGCCATTACTCTCTCTCTCTCTCTGAAAATTCAGCTCCCTTTCTTCTCTATATGGTACTACTATCTTTCTTGTATTGAACCCGGTGGTGATGGAGAATTTTAGGTGGATTGTCGTATGTTTAAGTCTCGTAGTATTTTTCACGTGTTTTCCTGTCACTAAAGTTGAAGGAGCTTTAATTGTGTAATGGTCCTAGAGTTGTCTTTTGGCAAAGAGATAGTATAAGAGGGCCTGATGAACATGTTGGAATTGGAATATTTTTGTTAATCCGGGCACCTGGATGTGAATTGTGATGTGAAATAACTCCGTACAACTCCAACCGGGACCATTTTAGGGAGTATTACCAAAGGACAAAATTCTAGAGTTGGGCTGAGACCCCATTCCACCGATTTAAAAAGTTAAAAAACCAGCTGATTGCGGTTTTTGAGGTAAGTAATTCTCTCATAATACATCACATAAAAAGTTATGAGAAAGGCCAAAAAGCAAAAAAAAAAAAAAACCTTACTGGAACACCCCAGATATTTATTTCACCAATGCATTGTTTACGTACCATTAATTTTCTTCTTATTAGATCATGTACTCAATTCACTATCAACATTTTACGGGTGAAATTCCTACTTTTTGCTCAATCAATCCAGAAGCAATAAACAGGTGCGAAGAATAAACGATGAATGAAAAACATCTTGGTGATTAAAAATCACGTGAAGGAATGAAACACTGTAAATGCCATTGTGTAGTTATAAGCAATCTAATTCTAGGATTTGAATCCGTAGAGCAAGTGCAGCAGCACTTCTCAAAAAATGCTTGTGAACAGTGCACAATTTTTATATTACCTACTCACATCTCTATCAATACTATCTATTTTACCTTTTTTATATTATAATATCATTATTTTTGTAAAGAGAGAGAAAAAAAGTGAGGCAGAGAAACAATAAAAAAAAGAATGGCCGAGGAATAGTGCTTTTGGGGGTACACCACTCCACTTTACCTAATTTTAACCCTTTACCGAACTTGCTGTTCTTGCTCTTACAATTGCTCTGAGACCTAACTACTTGTCGAATCTTCATTCACCGCTTGATTGGACTTCAATTTAGAAGCCTTCTTTTTGCCTCTTGGAGATCCACCAAATGACTTTTGTATTTCCTAGAACCTAGGGCTTAACTTAAATAGGTTGAAGAAAGATGTTGGAGTTGTTCACTACATCTCAAAGATCTATGTTAATCTCCAAGCATAATCAAAGGAACACTCTCAAATCTCTCTAGATATGTTTTTAGGTCTGTCTTTTTTGCAATAGTTCTGACCTAATTGATACAAATTCATACTATTGCTGTACTTCGCTAAAGCCGGTCGAACCCATTGAGATTCGCTCGAGCGCATTGAGTTTCGTTCGAGCACTTTGTCCAGCCACTTGACTCCAGTGGGGTCGGACTGAATGCATGTGTTAGAAAGACCCAGAGCCGAGCCTAAGGTTTGGGTTGCCCAAGCCCAACCACTAGTTTGGTTGCCCACTTAATATTAAATTATAAAAAATGACAAAAATTCAAAACTTATTTTAGGGACCCAAAGCAAACTCCCAATATTGCGCGCCCCTACATCGTCATGAGTTCTTTTAATAATTTTACAAAATTACAAAACTTCAAACTAAAAGGATACAGTTATAAAGGATAAGGGAATTGATATTGACACTCATTTTTTTTTGTCTTTATTTACAAAGTGCAAGAGTAATTTTTACCTAATAAAGATAAAAAAGGGAGTGACAATATCACTTCCCAAAGATAAATGCAAAAAAAATTTAATTGTTAGAATTTTTTTTGAAGAAAATAAGAAAGTATCCTCATATTTTAACTATGATTTATTTAAAAAAAACTATTAAATCGTGTTAGCTCGCTCGATTTGTTTTCAATTTTCCACCATTGGGATAATTTTCAAAAATTAAATGTAAGAATATATCACTTGTACATTATTGTTGTGGATGTTAAAAGCTAAATTTCTAACAATGTAATTATGCACCCACATTTGCACAAACACATGCATAAATCTGTGGGGCTTAATCATAACACCAAGTTTGTGTGATCACAAACATTTGTAAGAGTATTTGTATATTTAAGTGCATATTTTGAGTGTGATCTAGACTTGTTGGGGAAAAAAAAGGGACTTAGGAAAAAGGGGAAGAAGTCCTGTAGATATTAATATAAAAACTGAAAGAAAGAAAGGAAGAAGGCTAAAATAGAGAAACAAAAAATATCAGACAAAAAGTTGTCCTGGAGATTCGAACCCAGCCGAGCAAGGCGTTTGGCATTGCCCATGAACGTCAAGCCACTCCTACAGGATACTTTCCAATTGGAAACAATTTATATTTATACATAACTTTTGTATTTGGGTTGCCCAAGCCCGGAGGCTTGATGGGCTTACCCCAGGGCCGTTCCTGGAAAGACCGCTCTGGACTCATCACTCACGGCCAACTCTTGTTCACTCAATACAAGATGCATTGATTCTAGACCACTTACTTAAACAAACGCTCTAAACAATTATATTAAAAGTACAACTCAATAAAAAGGATACAGTGAAATGTGTGTTTTTATCAATGGAACTGCTAGGAGCTCGGCTTTTGAGGAACACCAAAACACTAAAAAGAGTGGTACGTGAGACTTATAGGCTTTACTTATCAATTCTTGTTGAGTCAGTTTAAGCGAGAATTTGTTTCAAAATCAAGCCCCTAGCTTTGTGAACAATCGTACAATATTGGCCCCCAAAAATTAATACTCCATATGGAAGTGCAGATAAGTCGAGCTAGACATCAGACTTACAACTTATAAATTAATTTTTTTTTATCTTGTTTAGTGAATCAAAATAAGGCCAAGTTTGGATTAATAAGTTAGTTGGTTTATCTTTTTGTCTTTATTCAAAAAATTATTGCATTTGTTATTTTCGCTCTAATTTTGTGACTTATTGGTTTGTCTCGATGAGAGGAATCAGAAAAATATAAAATTATGATCTAAACTCAATTTTTTTTGAACATAGACAAAAATAAGCCAAAAAGCGAAACTGAAAAATTCAATTTTTTGTTGTTGAAAATAGACCAAAAAAAAAAAGAAAAGAAAAGTCAAGGTGAATTAACTGCCTAGAGTTCTCCCTCTCTGTTTTTCTTTTGGTTCAAAATTATGGAGTATTTTCTGTCTCTCTGGTTCAATTTTTGGTTGTGTCTGGATCCTCTCTCGAGTCAACGATCAACTGTGTAGTAGCATTGTGGGGGTATCGATTCTGGAGTGAACTCTTTGGCCGTCTGGTCCTGTATGGAGAGGGAGGACTGGCTGAACCTCACCAGAGGTCCAGGAGCACGTCAGAGGAGAAGGCTTGAGTCTCAGGAGCACGTCGTCCAGAGCCCTGGGAGCACTCTTGGGAAGGAGGCCGGAGCCCCAGGGGCACTCCTGCGGAGGAGGCGGGAGCCCTGGGGGCACGCCTGAGAAGGAGGCCGGAGCCCCAGGGGCACGCCTGAGGAGCAGGCCGGAGCCCCAGCGACACGCCTGAGAAGGAGGCGGGAGCCCTGGGGGCCTGCCTGAGGAGGAGGCCGGAGCCCAGGGGCACGCCGGAGAAGGAAACCTGCACAAGGAACAACCACATTAGTGCCTAGCCCGGACAGTGGTGGTCCGGGAAGGCACTCCGATGGTAAAGTCAGCGACTGAGGGAGAGATATAGTAGAGAACTTAAAGAGAGAAAGTGAGTAAAGAGTGTCCCGCCACCGCCCTGAGTGAGGTATGTGAGGGGAGGATCCGTGTATGAAGGAGGTGAGAGTCATATTTATAGGCGAGGGAGCGCGTGTTCGGCACACCCTTCGGGGGCCTCACGCGCCCCGCCCCTGGCATTGCATTAAATGCATGAATCGATGTACGCCCCTAAAGTGGCGCCTCGGCCGCTGTGCTCTCAGAGGCGTCACGTGCCCCTGATGTCCCTATCAGTCAGATCCCCCACCCCCTTGCAAGCGTAGGTTTGCAGGGTTGGTGGCTTGCCATGATGCAATGCACGTGGAGTAGTTGGGCTCATTAATGTGCCACTCAGACTGTCAGGAGGTGCCTCGATCAAGCCCCCAACATCTGACGTGACCCTTCGCCGCCCTGGTACCGAGGTCAATTGACTTGTCCCGGGAGGCGCTCGGGAACCGACCCCGAGCTGCTATCTGGAACTACCTGGAGCAGGCTCCCGAGGGGGAGGAGTCCATCCGAGGCCGAGGGGGAGGAGTCCATCTGAGGCCGCAAAGGTAGCCGAGGCCTAGGGGGAGGAGTCCATCCGAGGCCGAGGGGGAGGAGTCCATCCGAGGCCGCAAAGGTAGCCGAGGCCTATACGGACCACCATCCTGGCACATCTTCCCGAGGGGGAGGAGTCCATCCGAGGCCGAGGGGGAGGAGTCCATCCGAGGCCGCAAAGGTAGCCGAGGCCTATACGGACCACCATCCTGGCACATCTTCCCGAGGGGGAGGAGTCCATCCGAGGCCGAGGGAGAGGAGTCCATCCGAGGCCCCAAAATGTAGCCGAGGTCTTGACTGCGCCTCCGGTAACCTTGCCCCTGTTACTTCGTCATTCCTGCAGACCCTCCCCGGTAACCTTGCCCCAATGGACGTTGGTTTGTTAGGACCTTTGTAGAAATTGTGCCCCTACAAGCATCTACACTGCCAAAAAGTTGGAGTAATAAAAAAAGGAATGGATCGAAGAAAGAATTTGCGAGAAGGCCTAGAAACAGGGAGGACCTATTTTGGTTATTGGTTTCAATTTATTGGAATTGGTCGTAAAGGGGCTTTATTCTGGCTTTAACAAAGTGCCAATTAATTGACGCTAAAATTAAATTTGGTAAGTGGAAATTAACACAAAGAATAGCCTAAAGTCTGTAGTGTATTTGAGAAGCACGTCTTTTTCATTGTTTTACATATTTGTAGACTTTTTAGAAAATCTAAACACTAGTCGGACATCAATAGAGTTATTGTGCCCAAGGTCCCTCAATCCATATAGCATTCGATAAATTCAATAATTCATAGTAACAGGATGATGAATTAATTATATTTGTTATTAGCAAGTAGAGAACGAATTTATATGACATCAAACATTGAAGAGTACTCATCTTCATTATTAAGTGTTTTTGTTTCTTAGTAATTAAGGCAAGAATTTATTTGGACAAGTTGTAGGCAATAAATAAGATAATCAACTCCAACGGGTTAGGAAAATGGGTATGAGAAAGCAATAAGTCATTGACTATAAAGTTACATGTTTGAATTTCACGGTAGCAAATCTTTCCAAATCTCAGGGCCTTGAAACTAATCGAGGTATGAACCCTTCTACCCGCACCGACCGTGGTGCACCGACCACGTACCGACGGCGTCGGGGACGCCGTTGCGGGTCCCAACCAATCGATCCGAGCCGTTCATCGTTCTCAAAATCGAATTCCGAGTGGGCCCACGAGGGAATCGAGGCAATCGGACAGCTGTATGAGCTCGATCCAAAATCACTCCAATTACTCAGAATTCGATTTTGAGAACGATGAACGGCTAGGATCGATCGTTTGGGACCCACAACGGCGTTTCCGATGCCGTCGGTACGTGGTCGGTGCAAAAGGAATTATCGTCAAGGTATGTACAAATTGGTCCTAATATCCAGTTATAAAAAAAATGAAAAAGAAAGGTGATAAAAAAACGCTAGAGACATCTCTCTAGCCCCACGTCCGAGATCAAACGCTAGAGAAATCGCGAATATTTTGGGCATATTTTCATCTCTCCGCGCACACGTGTCCCTCTCCAGTGTAGAAAAATCACGAAGTTTCTTTCCATCAACTTTAACCCCCTCCAACTCCTCTTTAATTACCCATTCCAACCCCTTCACTCCACCATCCCAAAACGCAACTCACCAATCCCGGCCTACTCTCTCACTCTCTCTCTAGTTTCTTCCCAATTCGGAAATTATCAAGGGGTAATTCGTCATCATAGAAAATGTGGCAAACGCCGTACCGGAAAAATGACCTGGAATTAGGGGCGAGGCCGCTGTACCCGACGATGATGGAGGCGCCGGAGCTCCGGTGGGCCTTCATCCGAAAGATTTACTCCATACTGACTTTCCAATTGCTTCTCACCATCGCAGTCGCAGCCGTCGTCGTTACCGTCCGCCCAATCTCGGTATTCTTTTCCACCACTGCCGCTGGCTTGGCCCTCTATATCGTACTCATCATTATGCCTTTCATAGGTATATATATAATACTTTCCTTTTCCTCTTCATTTGCACATACTAGTTGTTGAATTCAAAACATGAGGTGATTTATATACGTGTCCTCTTCGGTTGCAGTGTTGTGTCCGTTGTATTATTATCACCAGAGTCACCCGCTGAATTATTTTCTGCTGGGGATTTTTACGGTTGGGCTGGCGTTTGCGGTGGGATTGACCTGCGCTTTTACCAGTGGTAAGTCTCTATCCATCTGATTTTTCTGAAACCGTTTTTAATACTGCAAGTAATCCAACCGTTTTTCTGAAACCGTTCAAATATTTTAGTCTCTGTTTGTTTGATAATAAAACATTGATTTAATTAAGTACCGAAAGAAGAAGAAGAAGACTATTTATCCTCAAGGTTTCTTTAATTTCACCCACGTTTTGTTGATTATTCATAATAATGGAGTTCCCTAGTGTTTTGATAAAGCATTTGTTGGGAGAAATTTGGTTTTATTTGGTTGGGACTTTGGAGATTTGTTGAGCAAAAAGAAAAGAATACTAGGATATTTGAAATTTGGTATGTTGGTGTCTATGCTTTGTTGGAATATAGTTAATTTTTTAGTATTCATTGTTGCGAAGAAATGTGTACGGATACTTTGATCACTAGGATTTTTGCTTCGGTAGATTGCGAATTACTTGTTTCGTAAATTTTTTGTTTGTTTGTTTGTTTGATCAGACTGGTTTCGTAAGTTGAATGAAGTAACAAAAACGTGATGGTCATTTAGTTGCCTATGTTTGGTTGTGTGATTTCTCAACTTGTGGGGGATTTTACTTGGCAACAGGGAAGGTTGTTTTGGAATCTGTGATCTTAACAACTGCAGTGGTTGTAAGTCTCACTTTGTACACATTCTGGGCTGCAAGGAGAGGCCATGATTTCAACTTCTTGGGACCTTTCTTGTTTGGTGCTGTTTTTGTGCTCATTCTGTTTGCCATGATTCAGGTACATAATCTCTCTCTCTCTTTGCCGCGTCTGCCTGTTGACTCGTTTTAAAATCCGTGTTTTTTTTTGATTGTTTGTTTGTTTGGTTTCGATTTCTCAATGCTTGCCTTTTATTTCTTGCAGATCTTCTTTCCCCTGGGTAGGATCTCAATTATGATCTACGGGTGCCTGGCATCGATCATATTCTGCGGGTACATCATTTACGATACGGATAACCTAATCAAGCGATATTCATACGACGAATACATTTGGGCTGCTGTTGCGCTGTATATTGATATCATCAATCTCTTCCTGTCAGTGTTAACTATCTTCAGAGTTGCTGATAGCTAGGGAGATCCCTGTTATCTGTCCCACCATTTTCTTTTTGTGTATTGTTTGCTTCGAAGAGTATATACAAATTATGAAATGTTCAGACTATGTATAATGAAATAATGATATAGAGGTTCCAAGTTCATCTCTCTCTCTCTCTCCCCCGTTTTAAGTTTAATGTGCCTAACTTAGCATTTGAGGTTTCTAATCAACATTCGGACTTTCTTTTCCCTCCACTCTTTGCTTGCTTTGGTGAAAGACAGGTTGTTCCTTCTTTCCTTTCCAAATCCATCTAATCAAATGGTGCCTTCAAAGTAATTATTCACCAGTCCTGGAGCACGGTCACATGGTGCTCCGGATCATTTAAGTGTCATACATTCACGTGGGGCCAATACACTTATTTGTGGACCCGGGTCGTGGATCCAATGAGAAAGGTGTTGGAGTGTGCAGGAGCATTACATGAACGTGCTCTGGAAACACTAAATAATTGGATGTTCCTTACACTGATTAAAATGGAAAAAATTTCGGTGCCGAGTGGGTACACCATGTGCTGCCAAGCGGCAATCCACTTTTAGACGGTCCAGATTTCTCCCACTCTCTCTCCTCTCACTCCTCTTTCTCTCTTTAAACCTGGGTTGAGATTGCCGCTCGGGCACCACGTAGGATGGTGCCTGCTGGGCACTGAAAAATCTGTCAATTGAAATGCATCGCACTTCAGTTTAAGACAACTTGTAACTAAATTTCCAAATAATCAAGTCTTTACATGTCATAGTCCCGAGTGGGAATCAAGAGAAGATCCAATTCAACTTAGAGACTCTGTGTACTCTATTTTCCAGTGGACTAGCTTTGTCAAGTTATGCAGCTTGTTTTTTTTCTGCTGCGATAGCGAGTAGTCGACAAACTCCCTGCGTCCAGATATCATATTCTCTCTGGTTCTTGCATTCAAACTCTATGACCCCGCGCGTTGCTGTGCTCAACCCAAAGTATCGACGCTGCTCTCCCCCCTCGAACAAATGCCTCCCCGGCCATGGCTTAACGTGTCTGCACACCTCCAATACCACACCTGCAACTCGGAAACAGAAAAAATCACGTCGAAAGATTAACAAAATTGTGGTCACTTTGGTACTAGTATAACTTCCGTATGCATCATCGACCAATTTACTAGTACTACAATTCATGCAAGAGATGAAAAAGTGGGACAGGGAATCAGTGTTGTTACTCTTCTTCTTTTTGGTGATTGTTCCAGCAACATGTCTGCTCTTCATCTTCATCATCACCTACAAATTTCACACAATTCATGCCACAATGATTAAAAATTCATTTTCTTTACAAAGTTGAAGATACAGGGGGGGTTGCTATACTCCTCGAGTTATGCACACTTTTCTTTGAAATTTCGTGGAAATTAATCGTTTTTCATTGGAACAGTCTTTGCGTTGCCCACCTGGCCAGTACGATGAATATAGACCGATACAATCTTCCAATGAAGATCACCTGTAACATCAAGATATATGCACATCAGTACTTCATGAATCTATCTCCACATATATATAAAGAGTCATGTTCAATATAGGTAGCACAACCTTTGCGGGTGCGTTTGAGAAGCTCAGTCCCCCTTGCGAGGAGACGTTGATGACAAGTATCCAGGAAATTGTCTTCAAGGGCAAGCCCTTCGCTAAAGCTGTTACCATTTCTATGCAGTCTATGGTCATGGTAATTACTACTGCAACCACTCATCCTCACTGTCGTCCCATTCTCTGCTGCTGGTACTGCTGCGGCAATGCTCCAAACTTCTTTCAGTGCTCTTGCCTTCAAGGTGGCTGCCCCACGTAGTGCTGCAGCATTCAATTGAAATACACATCCATTCATGAAGTGAGTGAAGTCATAGACAAGAATTCAGAGAACAGCTCATCTTCTATATGAACAATAGGGTAATGATTTTTTTTCTTTTTCTTGGGAATTAGAGCCCGTTTGGATTGGGAGAACCAGCCCCTCTTAGCCTGCGCCCGGATTACTATGCCTGGCCCCACTCCATGCCTGGGTTTGAGAGCAACTTTTGCACCCGGATTAAATAAGCCCGGGCCATGTTTTTGGACCCCAGCCCTCCACCAATATGGACAGGTACGCCATGGAGTGGGCCTAGGATTGGGTATAAGGGTGCATAATTAATCCGGGGGTTAGTCCGGCAGCCGAACCGGGCCTTAGAGGCATTTTTGAGGCTCCAACTTAATCACACCAGTGGTGGAAACTAAGAATTTCAGAAATGCAGGAAGGGAAGGGGGAAAGTGCATAAATTTCGAGGCACTACCGTAAGACCGTTAAGAGTTTGAGCGATGAAGATACTAAAGATATTTACGAAAACAAAACGTCTATTTGAGTGTGGACATATCAAAGGATTTTAACCACCGCCCTAGTCCGGCCTTCATTTTGTAATTTTGGATTGTTTCGCTATTTGTCAAAATTTTCACTTTTCTGGTCAACTCATAGAGCACCATGTCACAAATTATCCTTGCCTTCATGAAATCTTGACACCAAATGCATAATGAAGCTTGTGGCGAATGCCGAAAATTCTTACCGGTGGCAGCACCAGCGGTGAGAGTGGTGATATCATCGTGGTTTCGGACATTAACAGCAGAGCTAATTGCCGAGATGAGGTTGTCCCGGTCAGCTCCCATAGCCTCTGCAGCCTCCACACATTGTGCCGCCACCAATGTTGCGGCCGATGCAACGGCCATATCTGTCTTTGCCATCTGATCATCCTTCCCTTTTGCTGAAGCTGCAGCTGTCGCGGCCGCAATGGCTGCCACTGCAGCTGCCACGCTGGCAACCGAAACGACCGCGTGGAGGTGGGCGTTTTGGGCCCTGGTCTCTTGCTTCTTCTTTTCCTTCCTCTCTTTCAACCACCTCCCCACTGTCTTGCCAGTTGGTGTGCTCACCCCACTGCCGCCGCCAATGTGGCCGTTGTGGCCGCCGGTAAATAGAGGTTGCAGCGTGTTGTTTGATTGTAGGTACTGCATTTCACATTTCAATAGTGAAGGACTAAATTTAGAACAAATGCGAGAAGGTAATAGTGGATTAAACAACTAAGTATTTTTTTCAAACACAACGGAAAGAATTCATAAAAAGTTACTTCATAATGCATTTGTTACCATATTGTATCACCCATTAGTTAAAAACTTATGATTTTGTTTTTTTCTCACTTTTTAAGTCTTTTTCGTCGTCTTTCAAAAAAATTAAATGACACGTTGATACGTTTCCTTTTAGTCATTTTAAGATGGTTAAAGCCACCCTGATAAGCGGATTGGTGAGGCAAAATCCTCAAGGTTTTTCTTTGAGTACTGTATATGCAGAAATACCCTGGTAACCCTCTTTCTAACCCTCGGAGGGTTGTCGCAGTGGTTAATCGACTTGACTCAACGGGGCTTAACATCCCATGGTCACAGGGTCGATTCCCTTGATTTATTAGGGCCGCCTTACCTCATGCAAACGCATGGAAAGGGTTGTGAGAGGGGCTGGAGAGATAAATCCTGTTTATCGGGACACTCTTCATTATCCGGAAAAAAAACAAAAACAAAAAAAAGTTTCACTGAGTTCTCATTTTTCTTTCCCCCACGCAAAACTCTGTTTTCACTAAATGCGGCAACCAAACAAAGAGGGTCAGATAAAAAAAACACGGGAAAAATAAATGAATTGGCAGACTGGACACTGGAGGGAAAGACTGAAAAATCAAATGTAATTTCCTGAAATAACCAAGACAAGTAAAAAGTAGAGAGAACCATTTACGTGCTCCACTACATATCTCTTTTCAGAAGAGCAGATATAGCATTTAGTTCAGTTTACTTCAAAAGTTTACGATTTTGGTTGGCCAATATATGGCTTCATAGCAGCTGAATAAATGAGCAGATAAGTAATAATAAACAAAGATAATTCTAAGTTTTTTTTTTTTTTTTGCTTACCCGGTACATGTGGGACGGGGGACTGCATGTATTTGAGGGATTAATTGAGGCAAAATATTTTGGACACTCTCAATAAGCAAAGACAGATTTAAGTTGAAGAAACCAAATAAATTCTGTATGTTTGCTATCTTCAATGTTTTGCTGGTTCTATTTTGTCGACGGTGCCACCGTGTAAGTGTAACATATAGAAAGTAAAGTGCAAAAATCATTAGTATAAAACAAAGATATAAAATGGAATTGAAAAACCCAATTTATTCCATTGATAAAGTAGAAGATACGGTAGAAAAGAAAGGAATACAAACACTATTCTCTGTGCTTTACCAAAAAAAAAAAACACTATTCTCTGTGTGGTTTACTCCCTTTCGAGGGTAGTTTTCCTAAGTACTCGGTGTATTCTCATCCAAACCACATGAATAACCCGATTGTCGGGGTTTTTGTCCTTCGATGGGCTCAGGTTTGGGGTTGGGTTTGTAGCCCTTTGGCCTTCATTTTGAACAATGAAAATACTGAGGTTGGTCGTCCTATTTTGAACACTCACCTCTCATACAACTGAACAAAATTGTTCTCAGGTATTCCATAAATATTATATATCTGTATAAATATATGTGCATTGTTTTCTTTACACCATATGCTGTATGGGTTGTCAATTTCTCCTAATATACAGCTGACATATCGTGTTCACGTTATACATTCAAACATCTCCACTTCTATGGGTGTAATAAATAGACACACACATACATAATAATATTGTAGCTATACTAAAAGAGTGAAAATAACATAGTGGTACGTATCGTACCTTGACAACATCATCGAACTCATCGGAGGCGACGGAGGGGGAAACGACGGGGCTATCTGTGTCTTCGGTGAGGGAATTACCATTCAAAGGTCCGCTACTGTGAGAGAGCCTCCCTGACGTTAGTGGCGATAATTCCTGTCACCAAAATGCACAAACAAACGTTGCTCAACTAGAAATGTAATGACAATATATGTGTATGTGAAAACTAGAGGTCTCACCGATTGAGACATAATGCGTTGGAGGAGAAGCTGAGAAGGACAAGTAGCAGAAGCAGCAAAGGGGAATGATGAGAGCTGTTGGTTTTCAGTAGTATGAGCAACTCCTCCTGATGCTGCTGATGAGTACTCTTCACTCTTCCCAGTAGTAGCAGCCTTGGAAGTAGTAATGGGAGTAGGAGGAGAGAGAGCCTTGGAGAGTTGGAGGGCGGAGGGGCTCCACGACCGTGCGAGGAATGCCAGTGGCTCCGTCGGAATGTCAGGCAGCTTGACATAGCCGTGCTCCGGCCTCTTGCTACTTTGCATTTTGTTTTTTTACTAATAAATGCCCAAATGAAAAAATACAGTGCGTATAGTGTGGAGCGGGCAGTGTTTTTTGAACGAAAGCTGGGTCGGAGTTGGCGGCTTTTTATACAAAGAGAAAAAATACTGGGGGGTTTTGGTGAAAAGGGGTAAAAATCTCTGGTAAGATGGGGATCTGGACCCTGTAGCGCGGCTAGCGCCTTATAGGGTTGTAGCCCCAAATCACACCCGTCCAAAAGTGTTTTAAATGGAGCATCCATGAATCCAGACCATTGATTGCCAAGTTGGACGGTTGTGATGCACACTACAACCCTGTAGCACTTTGGGGCGACAAAAAGCATCCACGAATCCAGACCATTGATTGTCAAGTTAAACGGTTGTGATGCACGCTAGCTACAACTCTGTAGCGCTTTGGGGCGCTACAAGGCCCCTGAATCTGTAAAATGGTAGGTAAAAGTAAAACATTTAGTACTTACGGAGACCAATTCTCATACAGTACTACTTATGTAAGAGCGTGGTTGCATTAATGAAGAAAACTGGGAATTAATTACTACATGTAAAACTTAGAAAAACTCTGATGATGATTTGATAAAATTGAGGTTCCGTTAGTCGAGGTGTGCGTAAATCGGCTCCAACATCTGATTAAGAAAAAAAGTACCACATGCAAAACCTAGATGATTTGATAAACTTGTGCAGGGCAAAATTTATGCAATCCACTCAAAGAGAGCTTAGGTGCCCTTTTCTTACTCAAACTTGCTTGCATCAAAATAACGAAGAATAGAGTTAGTGTTGTCCGATTGGAGAGTTGCGGATAGGTACTTTCGAATCTGGATGTCCAAATAAGTTAGTATTGAAGAATGGTATTGTACAAGAAGTATGAAAGTGTACTTAGTGTAGAAAAGTAGATGTACCATTTAAGTTTGAAATCATTCGTTATAAGTATATTGTGCGGTGAGTCTCGTGCACCAATGGTATCGTATGCGTTGATCCTGTAAGGCAACTGTTTCGCATTTCAAAGCCTGCCAAATTGGGGTTCAGTCAAGTATACTAAGCTTTGGACCTACCCGTGGTTTCCTCTGTTCGTTTAATGAAACCTTCCTCTACAACTTGGTTATCCCACATGCATGTTCTCCATGCGACTCTTCTCAATATGTCTTTTAGTGTTCAAAATACACATCACATGAAAACTAAAAGACAAAAATTGAATTGCGGTTATCGAAATTTGAAGTGCCAAAATTGTTTCCCCAATACTATCGTATAAGAAAATTTCCTGAATTTTGACGGTCTTACCCTTCTGCTTTTGTATCAAAAGAAGACACTCCTTATCAACAGTATGTATGTCGCTCAAGGAATTGCAAACATCAAAGGCCGACAAAATCATACAGAGATTTCTCAGAAAAAAACAAAAAAACAAAACACAGAGGAAGGTCACCTGTGTTGTGGGAGAGACAGAACAGTGGCGTTTGCTACAATGCGCAGGGTTGGCATGCCAATGTACGTCATTATATTCCTCTTTGGGGATCATCAAACTCTGCACCATGATAAAGAAGACGACTCTTCCATCTCTCTGCAGTTCAAAAATCTCTCTCTTTCTCTCTCATCTGTAAACTGAAAACAGAGGACAAAAGAGAAAAACAGGCCTTTTGTTTCTCTCTCTTTCTTTTGGTTTTTTACTCAAGCAACTCCAATACAACAGTAACCACTTTATTCCCTTTGCTCCCATTCTACAATGTACTCAAATATCCTTCCTTCTTCTAAATTTTTTGTCTACTGACCTTTTTTTCCTGGTATTTTTAACTTTTCATAATTTTTGTTGTAATTTTTGGGATGAATCATTCCTATTGATGAGAGGAATCATAAACGTTTAAAAATGTGAATTGAAATTGAAAAGAGTTCATACAAAACGACACTTTAGACCGAAAAAAAAAAAGACAACTATTTGATACTTTTTTCGTCTTCGGTGATTTTTTTTTAACTTACTTTTGGTCATAATTTTTTACTTTTAGAGTCCCTTGTCGAAACAGATGATTAATAATATAACTAGAATCTAACAAAAATTCAGAAATAAGAAAAGATAATATGGAAAACCAAAAAGACAAAAAGACCTTAGGAGAATGGATGATGACCAAGGATTTGAATTTTGCACCTTAATTCTGTTTCAGCTCATGCACCGGTCGATACGTATGATACAGGACTATTTTCCATTTTATTTTCTTTGAAACAAATGTACTCCAAAATTTTGTGCTAAATTTTTTATAATGAGACCAATAGCGAATAGCGATAACTCTTAAATGGTACCCGGTATCTCACTGGTATCGATATTTACCATGCAGATAAGAAAAATAGGTATTCCGGACTCTGAACTTCGTGATGACAATGGTGGACCTGGCGGACTTCTGTTTCTGTTGGGCCAATCCAAAGCTTTATTGCACTACGCAGGCCCAAGTCAGGCTGAAACTCTCTGTACTCATTTGTATTTGTACCAGTTTGGCCATTGATAAATCATGAGAGAAGATAAACTAAAAAACATGATTCAATGAGAGAAAAGACGTTATGAAGAAGAATATATATAGTACTATGCATTTTGCAGTCCAACTTTTAAAGTCCGACCAACGGCTCATATTTTTGGCGGATCAAAATGCTGCAATACGAAGGTCTTCGAAATAACCTGCCAGTTTCTTAATGGGTGCCCTAAAATGTGGCATGCAACTTGGGTACTTGGAAAAATTTCATGAGACTCAGTTTCTCAGAAGTCAGAACAGCAGAAAAAGTATTCCAGTTCCCTTTAGATCCTACATTTTTATACATCCTTAGAGGAGAAAAATGTCTTTAGGCTTGCTGTAAAAGAACTAAGCTTATTTGTTTTCGTTAGACTCATTATATTCCACATAGTGTCTCTAACAGGCATGTCAATGGACCGGTATGGATTCCTGATTAGTTCAAATCGGGATTCGAATCTAATATCGGCGAATCCGATAACGGCAATCCGAATCCGATTCGATCCATTTTTTTTTTCTGTTTGGGTTGGGAGTGGTGTGCAGAATTTAAGGGGAATAAAAAGTACCATATCGGACCCAAAATCAAGACAATGACAGCAGCATCCGGATTCGGCTCTTAATCAGATTGGATCCAGATCCGATCGGGCTTTTTGTTGAATTTTTGGATCCGGACTATCGGATTGGAAATATTGGATCTGGTCCATTGGTAGGCCTAGTCTCTGACATCGGAATATATTACAGAACATGAACATATTGACAAGGTAATCTTGAAATACAGTAAATAAGAGGAACAGGCAATACAACCAAATTTATACATTTAACAAAAGCTCGAGGAGCATCAAATACATTTTTAACCAGACGAGGCAAAAGTTCAGCTGGACACTACATTCAACAGGCCAGTAGAATCTGAAACGATTCACGTTATGAGACGAATTTGGGTTCAGCGAAGTACTTTGATAAATTGTGAAAAAAATGAAATGATAACATACTAAGAATATGCCGATTCCAAATTATCCGCAAGAGAGAAAAGTCATCAAGATTCCTGAGTGATTTTCGGCATCACTTTAGGCTGTAGTCATGGAGTTTTCTTTTCGTGTCATGACAACGTAAAAAGCGTGACACATTCATACATATATTTCCAGCTTATGGTTGTCGGGGGATGGGTCAAGCATGGCCTCCATGTCTTCCACAAAGCTCAATTCTACTAACTGGGACACCTTTTTTCCTCTTTATTTTTTTCTGAGCAGGATCTTCTAGTCTTCTGCTTAGAGAAAAATCTGAGGGAGATTGCACATAGGCAACCTTCCCAACCTTTTTCTCCCTACCGAGGAGCGTTTTCAGCTAACTTAAACCCGAGCACATAATCATAGTTGCGATCCAGGCTTTGTTCTTTAATGTGTGTATACTTACCATAGTTTCAGAGAAACAAAATTCTGTCACTTGAATATGGTTGCCTGATCATAGCTTAAAAGTTACAGTTTCCACCACTCTCTCATGTAGGTAATAGTCATAAGTTTCATGGAAAAATTTTGGCCCTAAATTCAGTGATTTTTGCTTTCCCAGCATCATTTGGGTGGGTGGTCCACTCCTTTCTCACCAGTGTCAACTCATTAGGACCAGAGGCCCAATGTGTAAAGTGAATGTGGAAAGAGAGAGAGAGAGAGAGCTTTTTCAGCCCAATGGTTAGTCCGGTTGGTTGATGGGTTTGCTCCCTACACAATTGACCAAAGTTCGATTCCCGGCGTGGATGACCTACTTCTGACTAGACCGAGGAGGGGATTAGTGACTAGACCGAGGAGGGGATTAGTCATAACCAAGCCCGGACATTCCTGACTGTCGAGAGAGAGAGAGAGAGAGAGAGAGAGAGAGTATGTTGTCATGACGATATCTCTATTCATGGGTCTAAGATAGCATGGACACCACATGCACAAAAGGGACTTTTTCTTTTTGGTTTTTCTTAAGCTGTCCAATAAGGAGGTAATCCAGATTCAGCAATCCATTAACAATCCCACCTTTCCCCTTCAATTATTTGAACAAGTCAATTCTCTTCCTCCCTCTTACTTGCCTATCAGCTTTCCAAATGTTGCCTTCTCTTCCTCTTTTCTTTAATTTTTTATCCTTTTAGGGATTCCTTATCTTTTTATATTCCTTGTTTAAGCTTTCTAGACTTCAGAATGCTCTTTATGTCATTTCACTTACTGGTTGAAAACTTCAAACTCCCAATACCCAAGTGTTATTCCAAGGTTTTTAATCTTACTTTCACAACTGATGATGAAAGCCTATTCTTTTCTATTGTGGTCATCTTTTGCCCTTCTGAAATAGGTGTTTAGGCAACAAACACTACTTACATTGTTGAAGAGTGAAGACCGAGATCGAATAGAAGAAGATGAATGGAAACCCTTTTCCAATAGACGAAAGGAAATGAGAAGCAGAAAACACAAGGAATCGAAAAAGAAAACAAGAATGAACAGAGCCTAAACTAAAGCACAAGAATTAGATGATGTGAGTCACTGGCCTTAAGGAGTTACAGTCAGTACCAAAAATTACAGCCATTTCCATTAGAGAATATTCAGTGACCTTGGGACACTACACATTGAGGAGAATTTTGGTGTGTGTAGGGTACCACGTGGTACCCGTAACGCCCTATTACAGCCATCCATCTTAGTAATCAATGGTGCGTATTTTAAATAGGAAGAGTTAAACTATTTAAAAAAGGGATGAGGGCCGGGTACTGCCACGTGGTACCCTACATGCACCCAAAATCTTCTCCGTACACATTGGTAGGAGTCCGTACACTTAGTCTTGAGTCCCACACGAATATGTGGTGGTGGAGGGGCCTGAGGCACCACTTCGCAGTTCACCAAGGGCACTGAATAAAGTTTCCATTTACCACTTAGACTTCTCAGGCGGAAAATACTCGTAGGGAGTCTATGAGAGAAACGGAAGAACTTACCAGAAAATCTACTACAATATTCTTTTCCCAATACTGCTCGCAAGGTTTGGTAAGCTTTAATCTCCTCACCTAAACTAATAAGATATGATATGATTTCATCATTGTCCTTTAGCTGCACTTTTTTCATGTGTAATATTTGTCTCCACACCATTTGTACAGGGAACTTTTCGAACTTCTGCATGGTTTGTTTAATTGCTGCCGGGACAAATGTATTGAGGCATATAGTATAAAGAAGAGTGACAATACAATGCCACTTGTTACCTGCTTCCAACCATCAGATTCGTTACACTTGAAATACACGAAGCTTTTCTGTTTGAGAGTGATTTATGAGTTTTGAGGTAGGGTCAAAAGAGTTTGTCCAGTGTTTTTTTTTGTGATGTCCCCAAAGTCGGCATGGGTGGCATTATGATCAACTCCATTCAAGTAACTAATAAGGACCACTTAAGCAATTGTTTTTGTCCAAAGCTTATGCTTTGTGAACCACATACAAAAGCCATATCTCACACATAAAGATGTCAGAAATCTGTAAAGCTGAAGAGTGGATTTGGCAGGAAAAAATAGAGTAAGGTTTTTAGTAAAATATGTTGAACAAGGGAGGAGTGGATGGACGGTCGTTGACATGACGAGGAAAAGGGGTTTCAAAAACATGTGAAGTGTTGGTAACAGACAGAAGTGGTTGTTTCTTTCATTTTATCAGTGGCTTGCCTTATGCAACTTTATGTTATTGACATATTACATCTTCTCCCACTTTATCACTCTCCCCCACACCCTCATTTCCTGTTAATGACAGTTTCAAGTGTACGCTACCACGTATAGACTGCAGTACTGCAATACTTAATGTTGGGAGGTGTTTGATCTGGTTCTCCTTTGGATCTCCGGTTCGAATCTAGATGGAACAACGCCTTCCTCAACCTAGGCTTGCAAGAGAGAATGCCGTTAGTGCCAACTGGCAAGTAGGCACTCTGAGGCCTAAGTCAACCTCAATTCGGAGGAGAGGAAAATACAAAGCTCAAGAGTGAGTAGTAGAGGCGTACTTCTCTAGGGTTTAGAACCACCTTTTATATAGAGTAACTTGACTTAGGCCCCAATTAAGCTCATGATAGGCACATGCCTTAACCGCTTCTTGAAGTGACATCATGGATGATGCATCTAGTGCCACGTGACCGAATTGAACCTTCGATTTGTACGAGGACTATTTGTCTCTACTCGGGTCGGACCTCATTCGACCCCGCTTGCTCCACCAACAACTATGTTCGGCGCAGACTATCCGTATCTACTCGAGTTGGACCTCATTCGACCCCTTCGGCTCCGCCAACAACTACGTTCGGCCAACAACCACGCTTGGCCCCAGGTTCGGTCAACATGTATGTTCGGCCCCGGGTTTCGCTGAACGTAGTGACTCGGGGCACGTTCAGCCCCGGACTTAGCCAACATGTACGTTAGGTCTCGGGTTCGGCCAACGTGTACGTTCCGCCCTGGGATTGGCCCACATATCAAATTCGGCCCACTACACTTAACATTCAACTTCATCCTCAAAATTTCATTCTCAAGACCAAAGAAAGAAAGCAAAGAAATAGAAAAAGAAAAGAAAACCATAGAGAAAACCAGAATAAAACAAAAAAACTGGTTAATTGGTCATAGACTCATAGGTTTCTACATATCGAGAGAAGGATATTTCAATTCTACAAGGCCAAACACATAATGGAGTGTCGAAGAATGACAGCAAAAAGGAAAGTTGTTCCAAAAAAAGCTTCTAAAAGGTAACCAAGACATGGCACAATCGAAAAGGCCCAGATTTACATAGCCTCAAGTATCAAACCCCTTAAAAACTATATTTAACAGGGAAAGGTTTCAGAAGAATATACAATGATGAGCTTTTAAAAGGCTCCAAACTGAACCCATCAAGAATGCTAGTTTTTAACTCTTTTGTCTGAGATAGTTTAATATAATGTTTGTACTACTTTTGAAAGATTACTTGATCGGGGAGTCCGATGGGCAGCCGAGCTTGATATCTTTGGGTCTCCTTCTCTCTCTTTATATGCCAATATGCTTGGTCCGAATGCTATCCTTAATCCAATCACCGACCAGCAAAGCGAAAACAACCATATGATTGACCATGAGCAATGTTATCCTCATGAACAGAGAGTTACAATAGGTTCTTTTGATTGCACTACTAACCCATCACGTTCATTGAAAAAGGTCCCTCTAAAAAAAGGGCGGCCATGTACCACATGTTGACCACGTTGCGTCCATTGAATAAGGGTGGCATTAGTACCACATACTGATTAGAAAAAGGAGTTTCCAAGATTCTCACCATTTGTGACTCCACTCCGTCTGCATCAGCCCATCACTACATGGTCATTCCACCTTGTTCTCTCTCATGGCTCTCATTCTGGTTTCATATCGATGAAGATATGAAATCCTTCCTGTGGGCCTCTCTCACCTTTAAATCCAATACATCTAGCAGAAAAGAAACACAGGTTCCACGTTCTCAAGATTCCAATAACCCCAACTACCCAGTGGCATTGTCTTTTGAAATTAACACTATTACCACATTTGAGTGAGTTTGAAATTAACACTATTACACTATTAATCCTATTCAGGAGGAATGTGTTTCAGAATCCAATCTGGTTATTAGTCAAATGCTGGTACACCCTCTGTAGCCACCAATACTAAGAGACGATTCACTTTTCTCTGTTTTTTCTTTCAGAAAGGGAGAACTCACTAATTATGTCTTCCAAATGCTTCAATTATTTCATAGGAGTCAACCTACATTGCTACGTCCACATAAATGCATAGTTCGGAGCAAGATCATACGATGATTTTGTCTTCAATTAGTGAAGTTTGCATGTCAGTGTTCAGTTTCTTGCACTGTGGATTAAAGTGACGAACAGTGATTGAGATATAGATCGCAAACACTCACTAAAGGAGAGCAATAGAGACTCCAGACAGCTTGACCTCTGCAAGCCATTCCTTACCAGCTCTAATACGGATTAGAAGCTGTCCTTTCTTACAGTCTTCTTAAGGTGACATAGATGGACACGGACACGGACATGGCGGGGGACATGCCACGTGTATATTTATTTATTTATTTAATTATATATTTATTTACATATATATATATATATATATATATATATATATATAATATTTTAAAACTTTCAGGGTAAAATTGAATTTTTTTAAATCTTTCAGGGGTAAAATTGAATTTTTTTAAACTTTAATGGGTAAATTTATAATTACTCAAAAACTTAGGGTAAAAACTATAATTTAGCATATATATATATATATATATCCAAACCTCCCGAAAATAAGAAAAAAATGATTTTTTTTGTGTTGCAAATTATTTTTGGAAAATCCGAGCCGTCCAATGTGTTCAGAAGGTGTTTTCAAGGGTCCACGCGCAAAATCTTAAAAAAAAAATACCGGGAAGGGCTTGATCCAAGCAGTTTTCGCAAAAACTGTAAATATAAAGTTTTTGCGAAAACTGCTTGGATCAAGCCCTTCCCGGTATTTTTTTTTTAAGATTTTGCGCGTGGACCCTTGAAAACACCTTCTGAACACATTGGACGGATCGGATCGTCAAAAAAATGTTTGGATCATGGAGGTCCGGAAACGGGAGGTCCCGATTAGAAGTATACCCTATATATATATGCCCATCTCTTCCTCATCAATCGACATTAGCCCTAAAATATCAGATCTGCCCCAGCCTCCAGGTATGTCGTCTCTCTCTCTCTCTCTCTCTCTCTCTCTCTCTCTCTCTCTCTCTCTCTCTCTCTCTCCCCGTGTCCCCATCCAAAAAAGCACACTAGCCGTGTCTCATGCCACGTGGCGTGTCGGGACAAGTGTCCCGCCGTGTCCCGTGTCGGAACACTGCGATACGGGGTCCCAGAGAGGTGTCGGTGCTTCGTAGCCTAAAGGTAAAATAAAGTGAAAAAGGCAGATATGATTTAAGACAGGGAGGAGAAAGAGTCATAGTGGTTTCATCCTAGGACACTGGGACTAATTGCAAGGTTTTGTCAAGGAAAGTTGAAGCTTTTGTTTTTTTTGAACTTCAAAAAGGATGGGATGGGGCAATCAGCGTAGCAACCATCCTTGGGCATGACCATAAGGGTCCCGACCGGGCGACCGGCTGTGGAATGTTTGGTTTGAGCCATAGCTACTGCCCGGAAAAGCGAGTCTGTCACCACATCATCACCTAGGTACTAGATGAACAAAGGGTCCTCCACACTAATCCCACAGTTGGGGGACTCGAACCTGGGCATATCGTGTACGAAAGGAAGGGAGACTTACACTCACTCACCCTGCCATCTAGGCTACCACCTTCGGTGGTAAAAAACCCGAAGCTTGAGCAAGCCCTTTTCAACACAACCACCAATTACAATGTAAAAGGGTCTAAACGAAAAAGAATGTGCCTTTAGAGAGGGAAAAACACAAAAAGTTGAATTGCATATTCTACAACCTCATCTTCATCCACTATATCATGTCCTATATGTGTGAACTAGTCTACCATGAGAATCGGCAACATGGACACACCAACTAGGTGGGAGCATTCTTGAAAGCACCCTCCACTGTGGCCATAAATCAAACATTAAAACAGCTGACTTTTCGGTTTATGTTGTAAGTAAGAATGTCTATAGTGACAAGAAGATCCACGAGGGAGGCATATAATATCGCTCATTGAGATAGAATTCAAACTTGAATTGCAGTAAAATAATCACGAAGCTCAAACTTGAATTAAACAAAGCAATTAAAGTTGAACATTAACATAAGCTAGTGCAAAACCAATATAGTACTCACGCTATCTTAGCCTTTTTGACAAACATGTTGTGTGCGTGACAATGTGTGTATTAGTTGGCTACTAGGCAGACACTTATAAGTCTATAACTAATTAAATAGGAGCTACAGAATCTGTACCTGGAAAATAATGGCGCGTATTCAGATGGAAAGACTGAAAACCGGGTAAGGATCTTGAACTTACTTTAGTTAACAATTCCTCCAACAAAAGTATGCTTGTCTTAAATGGCCAGTAATGAACCCAGTTCCGAAAAGCATTTCCCAAAATATGTACAAATTTGTAATCATCAAGAGATAAAGCCCCGCGTTGTTGTGGTCAATTAGACTTAGAATTTGCTCCCTCCTAGCATACGGTGTCTTCCAGGTTTGCTTTCTCCCCTTTTCTTTTGTTTAGTATCAGCGTTATGCCCGTTCGATGCACGGGACAAAAAAAAAAAAAAAAGTCTCGAATGAGCCCAATTTTTTTTCGTTTCCTTGTATTGAATGGGAACAACCCTGCGCCGGAAGTGGAATATGGTTTACAGAAAATTGTGACAGAAAAAAAAAAAAAAAACATTATGGGTGGCATTTTGTATTTTCGAATTTTTTTTATCATTTGTTAACGGAAATTTAAGGGATCATTTTGAGTTTGCAACTGGTTTAAAAAAACTCTGCTTCTGCTAGCATATACTACTATTTATATTAATTAGATATCTGGAAATTTAGTCGAATGATGAAAAACATGATATTTTTTTCTCGCACAGGAGGAAGCCCCCACGTCTCTCTCTCTATCTCTCTCTCTCTCTCCACGCCCCACTCCCATCTTTCTCTCTCTTTCAATTTCAAAATTAAAAGAAAATAATTTTTTTTGAGAATTGAGAGATTGGGGTTTGGAGGCTTTTGAGGACACTAACTACCCTCTTTGATAGCGGGAATAGGAAAGAAAGGATCTTATCATAGATAGAGACTTAAACTTGCGCGGGGGTAGGGGCGGATTAACCAAGTGGATGAAGGAAGTGGATTGTGAATCCACCACGCGCGGGTTCAATCCCCGTCGTTCGCCCATCAATAAATGGACCATTTGTTATGGAGACACAAGACAAACCTAGAAAACATTTTTTCTGCAGATCGCTTTGCCTCTAATCGTATAGGATGGGTATTGAGTCGCTGGGTGTGCTTTGCAAAAGTTTTCTTTGGATCACAGTATCTGAGATCGTATGTCAAACGTCTCGAACTTTTTCGCAACCTTCCTAGGCAGGCTAGCTACTGGTTGAGTTTAGGAGTCATCTTCGTCGCTAAGTCAGTGGTCGGCTTTGCCACTGCTTTCTCCTTCTGGGGATACCGTTACCATTCTATTTATTCTTCTAGCTCGATGGGCTAGTGGGGATGGCAACGGGTAGGGTATGAATCGGGAGACCCTATTCTATCTCTCATCCCCAATTGGGGAGTCTTTTACCATCTCCGCTCCAATCCTCATTGGGGATATTAGATAAAACACCAAACCCACATCCCGTTGGATATCGGGGTTTCCCCAAATATATCCAAACCAAAATATGTAAGAAGTCAATAATGAAACCAAAGTGCAAGCCCGATAATTGAAACTAACAAAAATATAAAGTAAAAAATTTCAAATTATCTTATTTTAACCATTAATGTAGCAAAAATAAAAGTAGTACAATAAAAAACCAATCCAAGCAAACATCACTTTCTAAGTTTCATAAAACAGCAAACCAATAAATTTTAAAAAATAATATGAAAGAGCAAAATATAGCAAGAACATCATTTTAGTAACTAGAATTTGTAATGATATTTTTAATATATTTACGTATTTTTATAATAGGTAGTAATTGACATGATTTGCTCTACAAGTAATTACTTCTATAAGTAAATATTACTCAAGATTCTTTTCTACATATATGCATATGTAAAACTTATATAGTGTATATAACCGGGTACGGGGATTCGGGGGCGGTGATAACAAAACCATACCCGCTCTATATCCGAGCGGGTATTTTTTAAATCCCACCATACCTGCTACTATTGGAGAATTTTTTGGATAAACCCCACCTCTATATGGGCGGGGCGGGGCGGGGCGGGGCGGGTATCCATTGGATATGGGGAAATTGCCATCCCAATGGGCTAGCTTGGGAGATTGCTATAAGATATTAATGAATGTTTTTTATAGGAAGTGTTATTGGGCATTGCCCAAGGACTCGGATAAAAATAGCCGCAATATCTTGTAACTATTTCCAAAATTCCTTTGGGAGAGTTTACAGGAAGTCAGGAATATTTAACTACCAGGAACAGATTACAAGCGATCATATCATGGGTTCGAATTCATGGAAGTAATGGATCAGAACTAAACCAAATTTAAGTATCCTTAGGCCCCATGACTACTTTTAAAATTTAATTTAATCATGACAATGTGTGTATTTTGGCTCCTTAATTGTCATTAAGTGCAGTGGTTTTTAGGAAAAGGAAGTTAATATTTTATCTTCTTTAATAGGTTAGGTTAAGATTATACTAACATAGATCCTTTAATTTTAACATCTTTTTTTTTTTTTATCACTTATTTTGTCACCGGATGTCCGGACAAATCCACTAGTGGCCTCAAGGTTTGGAATATGTGACTTCCGTGAGATTCGAACATTTAAGTATCCACTAGTGGTGGAGGTAGCCAAGGGCTGGGAGGTGCCCAGGCCCCCGCACGTCATAAGAGGGAAAATTTATCCTCTGTTTTCTGAGGTAGAAAGATATAGATAGACAGTTATATATTCATAGAGATATACTCCTACAATGAACAAGAGGAGGAAATTTATGTCTCTTAGAAAATTATGCAATGATATTGGTAGTTTTTTTTACTTATTTGTTGAGCAATGATTAAACATATATTTGACTTTTGAATTTTTTTTTGTTACAACTCGGCCCCCGAGAATCTTAATCCTAGCTCCGCCACTGGAAGACGAACACTTATTATTTTCTCCAATTCACTGGAGCAAACCCTCGGGAATTTTTTTATTAAAATGTTAAAAGTGGGAACCTATAGATAGAGACTGAAATTATTTAGGGGGCCGAAAACCCTTGTGATCCAAATGAAACATGAAACATGAAACATGAAACATGAATGCAGGTCAACGAATCCTTTTAGAGTTAGTGGGAGTAAATTACACGAGGCATCACAAAATTCATTTAACGTTGGGCGCACCCACGGGCCTACACCTACCCACTCACCACAGATATAGTACATACTAGAGAGCAATGCACCGGATCCAAAAAAGAAAGAAAGTGAAAGGCTATGTGGGTGTGTATCATGCACATTTTTATTTGGCCAAAATAACAATGCTATAGGTACACTATACATGTACACCAAATACAAACTAAAGGTAACGTGACAAACGAGGAGAAACTCATGTTTTGGCTGGGCCATACATTGAGTTTCTCCTCATCTGTCACATCACCGGATTCAGGGATCCTGTAGGGTGGTGCCGCACTACAACTCTGTAGTGCGGCACACGAGCCGTTGATCTCGGCAATGAACGGCTCGGATTTCATCTCGGCAATGAACGACTCGGATCATGCAAGTACCAAGATGAAATTCGAGCCGTTAATTGCGCGATCAACGACTCGAATGTCGCACTACAACCTTGTAGTGCGGCACCGCACTACAAGATGCCCTCTTCCCACATCACCTTGGTCTGCATAAGTAGTGTACCCATATCATTTTCCGCCTAAAAATGTTACGAATCAATTACTTCTTGTGAATAAAAAAGTAACGATTTTTTTGTATAAAAATTACATGACAACCAAAATTCTATAAATCATAGAGAAAATGTTTTGAAAAGTTACGAATTTTAATATAAAAATTACGAGACACTAAAAAATTGTACGATTGTCATGATGAGGATGCACAATATAGACTATACAATCTATTCTAAATAGACGTAGACAATTGCCTTGTCTAAAAATAAAATAAAAATATTGCCGTGGAAAACACGTGACATTATAAGATAAAAAGTTGCAACATAAAGTCCATCAAAATTAAAAGTTTATGATAGGAAGAGTAGTAGGACACAAGAAAAGTTTCTTCGTAATGGTCTACGAAAGAGAAATTAATTGTCCAAATGATTGTGAAGAAATCAATAGTTCAATGATTATGAATCTGTATCATTGATTTCTTTTTCCTAAACTATTTCACGGAAATTTTTATGCTCCCTAACAGTTCGTAGGAGACAAGACGTAGCATCTTAAATTGCATTTTCGACGGACCAAAAAACTGCAATAAAGTTTCACTCTCTCAAAATTCACTTGCAATAATCATTATAGTCACTCGGATTGTTGTGTAATTCAAGCAGTCGTATAGACAAATGGTACATGTTTAATAGTCTTGGTAAATGATAATATCAAAACTGTTTTTATTAGTGTCAAAATTTAAGTGCATAAAGACTTGTACTCTACACATGGTGCAAGTCTTTTAAGCAAAGAATTTTTAGTACTCCTATTAACAAAAACAATTTAGATGTTATAACATGCATGTCTATTAGGGAGTGTTCCACTAACAATAAACAGTTTTTTTTCTTCCAAAAAACAAGATAGATCATTCTCTTACAATACATCACAAAAAAAATCGTGAAAAATTAGTTTATTCTAAAAATACCCTTAGCGATACACCCCCTAATATGTTATGGCGTGGCTAAAGACGTAGAGTAAAATATAACAAGTGAATTACTATTACCAATAAACTAAGAAGAGAGTATTTTATACTAACACTAAAATCCTTATCAACATTGATTAGATTTCACTAATTGATTTGATCCCAATTCAACTTCTAAAATATTTACTCAATTAACCAAATAAATAAAAACAAAATGTCTAGAAATACAATTTTAGACTTTAATATTTCCGAACACAATTGTATGTAAAAATCGTTTGATGCATGTGTATCTATGTGCATCGAATGACTTTAGACTCAAAAACTAACAGTGTGTTGTATCTTCTTCGCTGACTAAAATGTGTGAGCATGCTTGGGAATTTGGCAAAATAAGACTGAGTTTCTATTTTGGTATTTTCAGTATTTTTTATGGTATTTTCACACGTCATTCTTCTCACAAATATCGCAAAATCGCAAAAATGCTTTTAGTGGAAATAGCACTCATTTTTGACTTCAATGAGACTACGTTATTTTTAGTGATAAATCATCCTTTAAGTGTGAATAGCAATTATTTCGCGGTGTTGGGGCACCGTCATGTAGTGCCCCAACCCAACACTCTTATCCTCCACACATTAGTGCGATGTGTGATGAATAAGGGTGTTAGGACAATATGTGACAGTACCCAAGACCATAGAATAATTACTCGAAAGTGGGGCGGTGCTTAAGTAGAGAATGAATGGAAAACGAGTCGAGGATACTCCATACACAGGTACAGGGCTGTAGTGAGGGACTCCCTACAGAGTTGTAGTGAGCCTATCCAACCATCCATCTCATTAATGAACGCTCAGATTGTAATCAAAATAAAGAACGGCTCAGATCATTTGGAGTTTAGATTAAATCCGAGATGTCGGTGCAGAGATGTCCGGCAAGATGGGGTTCACTACAATCCTGTAGTGAATTACCTCGCTACAGGACCCCCCGTTCCCCTCCGCACACCATATGAATCTGACAAGCGTCACGATCCAGATAATCCACTCCACCAATTGATAAACACATTTTGCAAAACAGAACTACTACATACTCGGAAAACACACCCACAATTTGAAATTCAATGGCCCAAATTCACTTGGACCATTGTTTTTCACTTTTTAGATAAATTCTTGGTGTCTTTTCTGGGCATCTAGACTTTCTGTTTGCAAAATCAGGGTGCGGTCTTCTCGTCAAATTTGGGCCGTTGAAAAAGCAGCAAAAGGAGAGCGTTGCACATTTGACCCGAAAAGACGATTCAAGAAAAAAGATTGACCCGAATGACCATTTGGGAAAGTCAACTTTGAACACGCGTTTTCCGTTATCAATTTCTTTATCCATCTGATTTTTGGTTAGGTTATTTTGGATTTTTTAAAATAATATGTGGGGAAAAAAAATGTAGAGAAGCTCATTTATTTCTTTCCTCTTTAGGCCGTCATTTTTTTTTTGTCCATATACTAATATTCCTTTCACGAACCTATGATCCAATTTTCAAAAATAAAAAAAATTTAAAAATATGTCAACTTGATTTGATTTTCCGATTTAGACTTGGGGGCGGGGCCCCCGCTAAGCTTGATTTGATTTAGTAGTAAGGAATTTGATTTTCCTCTTGAGCTAATTTTTAACAAGTCCTTTCAAAATTTTAAAATTAACGAACGGCTCAAATCATTTATATGGGATCCTGAATTAGGCCCCACACATCAATCTAGGCACCATGGTGCAAAGGGATCTCTCCCTATGGTGAAACTGTTTATGATAATCTCCGTAAATGTGTGAAAATGTGATCTAGTAAAAAGGGGATTATGTTGTAAATAATCTGTTTCAATGTAGAAAGGGAGATAGAGCACCGATTAGTGCAAACAAATTTTAAAAGTTGTGTCACAACACACACTGCCACTCATGTAGAATTGTGAGCCCAACTTCTAGTAATATTAAATTTTTTTAAAAAAAAGAGTGCGAATATAGAAAAAGGGACCCGTATGACCATACACATACTTTAAATTCCAAATTTTATGGGACTAGTTTTTTTTTTTTTTGGGTAACATTATATGATGTTAGTATGTTAATATGTTAGGTTTTTATAAGGGGCTAACTGCTGCTTCATCATCTCGAACCCACAATCTCTATCTCAGGACTCAAACCCAAATTGCAAGATCACTTAGCTATAGCCCAAGGTCTCGTGGGACTAGTTAGCTAGGTAGATATAACGTGGGTTGAAGCTGCAATTAGACCCTTAAATAACAACCGAGCAGGAATCTACCATTATCATATGGGTTTAGGGGGGATGCATGGCATTATTATTAGGCAGACGTCCCACAAAAATATCAAACCCGTGAGCCACCTGCACTTTGCTAGCTTCGTCCTATTAGGCATACATAATACTCTCCTTTAATTTCCTTTTTTCTTTGGTAATTTAAGGTGTCCCAAACTAGCTTGTAGACATCTCAGACTAATTTTTACAACGTCTCTCACAGACTTTTCACAAGATTTTCACATGCGATTACTGACAAATAGAATTAAACCTAAAAATTGCTGACAAATAGAATTAAACCTGAGTACTCAAGAGTACTCATGAAGCAATAAATCCCGTAAGTCTTGAGTCAAAATTACTTGGCCAACCACGTAGCTCGTGATAATAATAATAACAATACATTCCTTTATGAAACACTAATTAATTAGAAAATTCAGCACAAGTTGCGGTAGTTGGATGGAGATATGAACTCATCTTTCGACCAAACTGTTAATATCTGCTTTATTGGAAAATATCTACAGTACATACTACTAGATTAATCTCACATGACCGCAACATTTCAAATTAATAATCTAATGGGTCTAAAAATACTCTATGAAATTTTTTTTAAAAAAAAAATGCAATATACTGTAAACTACTAGTACCATGGTACACTGTTTTATTGCAGGAAATTTGTGGGACCCGGAGCGCACTCAAATTTCCCCTGGACCTCCACCAGGACCACCACCATATAAACCCCCCACAAGCACCTTCACCTTCAACTTCACTTCAGCTGCAAATTAAACCTTCCATCTCCACTCCCAGTCTCCCTCTCTCCCTCCATTCAAACAAATCTACTACCATACCATACCCAACACACA
This sequence comes from Vaccinium vitis-idaea, assembly GCA_963854785.1. Classification (NCBI taxonomy): domain Eukaryota; kingdom Viridiplantae; phylum Streptophyta; class Magnoliopsida; order Ericales; family Ericaceae; genus Vaccinium; species Vaccinium vitis-idaea. Next base: position 3,365,767 of record OY978216.1, on the reverse strand, counting down.
CAACACAACCCCTCTCTCTCTCTCTAAAAAAAACAAAAGTTAAACCAATACCTACACTGTAACCAGTAACCGATACCACTAACGATTAACCACCCTATACTTATACAAAAATGGGAAACGCAGACCACGTACATCCATCAACAGACATAGAGCAGGCCGCCCACCGCGTAGCGATCCCGCCGCCCCAGCCATTTCTCAAATCACTCAAGGCCTCCATGATGGAGACCTTCTTCCCCGACGACCCGTTCCGGCAATTCAAGAACCAGCCACCCTCTCGGAAACTCATACTGGGCCTCCAGTATTTCCTTCCCATCCTGGAATGGGCCCCGCGTTATAATCTCCAGTTTCTGAGAGCCGACCTCGTTGCCGGTATCACCATCGCTAGTCTTGCCATTCCTCAGGGGATTAGCTACGCCAAGCTTGCCAACTTGCCACCCATCCTTGGCCTATGTCAGTATTTTCTTTCCTTTTTCCATGATAAGATAGCCAAAGACCACTCTGCATGCCACTTACAAATTAACTTTGAGGCTTATACTCAAAGCTTCCAAGTTCTATTCTTATTGTCACTTACAAATTAACTTTGAGGGTTATACTCAAAGCTTCCAAGTTCTATTCTTATTGTCAGCAAAAAAAAAAAAAAAAGAAAGTTAAAGATTTATTGGGTCGTCAATATTAGGACCTTGAGATTAGTCGAGACGGATGTCTGATGATCCAGTTATATAGTAGTACGTAATTGAAAGTTTTTTTTTTTTTTTTTACAGATGGGCAAGGTCAAGTACTTTGTAAATGAAATATTAATGGGAATATATTTGTACGGTGGTTTTAATTTGTGGTGGAATAATATATATATGCAGATTCGAGCTTTGTTCCTCCTTTGGTATATGCAATGATGGGAAGTTCGAGAGATTTGGCTGTGGGGACAGTGGCTGTTGCATCGCTGCTCACAGCTTCAATGTTGGGGAATGCAGTGAATGCTAATGAGAACCCGACACTCTACCTTCATCTGGCTTTCACCGCCACTTTCGTCGCCGGAGTTTTACAAGCTTCTTTGGGTATCCTAAGGTCAGTATCATGACATAGAACAATTAGTCTTACGTCTTACACAACACTAATACACAAATATATATAATTATTAGGTTAGGTGCATGCGTAAACCAACTATGATCAGTACCACAGTACTTTGAAAAGAAAACTAATATTGAGCGCCAGACCCGACCGAAATTAGTCGAGATATGTATAAGCTTGTCCGAACACTGGAATTGTAATATTTATGTGCATGAAGTGACCCTCTTGTGTTTCTTTTCAGAAGAAACATAATAGGCCACGAAAAGTAAAAAGCCCACGTTTACTTTTGATTGATTAGGCACGAATTGGGGGAGGATCCGGGTGGGTGCACCGCACGATGCGGGGTGCACCTCTCAGCCGTCTAATCGTGTTATGAATGGCCCGGAAGCGTTAGGCAATTTTGATTTGATTTTGATTTATTTTTACAGGTAAAAAATCAAAGCACATCCAGGTCGTCCAAAACACGATCGGACGGCTGAGGAGTGCACCCCGCACGGTGCACAACACCTCCCCAAATTCATTGGGGATGGTGTATTGAACAAATGCACTGCACTGTGTATCCAACCGTCTATTTCGACAATGCACAACTCGAATTTAATCCGGACAGGGAAACGGCTGGCCGGATATAATACACTACACCGTACGTGTAGTGCAATTTGCGTACTAGAGGGTCCCTGGTCCCATTATGCACACTCGTAATACAGATAGGAATTAATTGGAGTCTTGGACAAAGTGTATCTGGTACTACAGGCTTTGGTAACCATATAGAGTATGTTGTAGAAGTCCTTTTTTTTTTTATTGCTGGAATTGTTTGCTTGTCTTGTTGCATGTTTTACAACTTAATTATTACGAAAACTTTGCACTGGAAGTACGTTTTGTTGGGACCATAACAATTTTGGGAATGGTCTCTCTCTGTCTGCCCAATATTTACCCAAAAAAAAGATTAAGACTTTTACCATGTTGGTTTTTGAGATTCCTGTTCTTCCTTCTTTCTCGATGTACCCTTATTGAGCTTTGCAAAATTTTCAACGCTGATAAAAAAAGATTAGGACTTTTACCAAACTTCAAAATTCACTATAATTTAGCTGGCGAGATTATTTCAAATTTTTGTTACAAAAATTAGATTGGTGAATTGTTGTTGGTGCAGGTTAGGGTTCATAGTGGATTTCCTATCACATGCAACGATAGTGGGGTTCATGGCGGGAGCAGCTACAGTGGTGTGCCTACAACAGCTCAAAGGGATTCTTGGGCTGGAGCACTTCACCCATGGCACTGATCTTATCTCTGTCATGCGTTCTGTCTTCACTCAAACCCATAAGGTCTCTCTCTCTCTCTCTCTCTCTCTCTCTCTCTCTCTCTGTGGTATGTTTCTCCCAGTCCCAAAAATTTAGTCCAAGAAGAAAAGTCGATGTTTTTTTTTTTTTGTTTGAGAAATTCATTTTTAGATTAATAAATTAAACGCTTTTGTTGACAGAATAAAAATATTGGAACCAAGGCAACAATATTTAACTTGTCAATTAACGGATTGGCCGCAATTATATTACCCTTTTATATATATATATATAATTTCTGTATATTTAATTTGACATGCATCTTATGCTCGGGTTTATTGCAGTGGAGGTGGGAAAGTGCTGTATTGGGATGCTGTTTCCTCTTTTACCTCCTCCTAGCTAGATACTTTGTAAGTAGCTCATAGCAAGTCAATACTTTCATTAGCCTAGCCAAAAAAGAAAAGGACAGTTGTTTCCGCACTCCAAAATTTACAATCTGCACGCTAAAAATGGGGTACGGAAATTACTTCCTACACATAATCAGAATTTCACGCTCCATTTTTTGGAATGCAACTGGTAAATTTTTTTAGAGTGCGAAAATCAATTTTCAACAAAAAAACTACTATCAACTTTGTTAAATTCAAGACGCGAAATTAACTTGACTGACCGAACAAGTCAAATTGGGTTGTTCAAGAAAACGGATATTAGGGGATCTTATATTAAAAAAATTAAAGAAATCTAGATGGTTGTTTCCCTCAATTATTCCATCAGTCGATCATATCTTTTTCAATTTTCCGAGTAAGCAAAGACTCTTTTTCAACTCAAACCCTACCCACCCCAAATTTAGTAAAGCAAATCAGGGAAAATGGTAGTACAAGTTTTCAGCCTAGATGTTGTTTGTTTGCAGCTGATTAATTAAAAAGAATGTATAGATAATGACTGGTTTCTTGTATCAACTGACTTGTTTCTCTTTCTTCTGTTATTGAGCCAAACAATACGTAAACAATTCAAATGGGATAGGATGGGCCCTAGAGGGCACCATTACCAAACATAACATGTGGTTGGACATCAGCACAGGCTGAAAGTACAAAGTTATGTGTTCATGCTTAAAGTTAAACAATGGCATGGATTGTCGGGTATTTTAGGTAAGTTTTAAGACCCGGAAGCTCTTGTACCCTTAGAGGTGTAGTCTGCGATCCGAGTCATCTTACATTCCATGGTTCCTCGTTCCAAGTTTTAAGGTCTGTCTGACTCATATGCAGATCTATTGGACTAACAATCCCACATAACGTGCGTTTGATATATATAATACTGCTTGTGGATTTGTCATACATATGAGTAATCGTGATTATGATTTATTTTCACGAACGTATTATGGTAGCGATTATTTTCAATCAACGAATCAATGATGAGATAAGTTAAGTTGGGAAAATGATGTATAGGCCTTTAATTTCAGTGTTATGTACAGCAGAATTATTGATGTTGTGAGACTAAACAAATGCAGAGCAAGAAACGAGCAAATCTGTTTTGGATATCGGCAATGGCTCCTTTGACGTCTGTTATCTTGGGAAGCCTTCTTGTTTATCTCACTCATGCCGAAAATCACGGTGTTCAAGTGGTCAGCACTCTCTCTCTCTATCTCTCTTTCCTCTTTTGGTTTGGTAGTCTGGGGTGGGGCTAACTCAAGCGTACTTCGACTAAACTCCCTTCGTCGAAGGCAAATCCATCTATCCCGGGACTAGAAAATTCACAGGAAAAGATATTACGGCTTGGCCTCAAGAAGTTGCGTTGCCTAGTTTCGAATTCCATGTCTGATTTTTAACTCATCCTTATTTCCACCAGAGCTACATCTTGGGAATCTCTCTCCTTCCAGAGTGTGTATATATATAGTATATATTTCAAAGACTTCAAGAAAAGCTAGCCTAATCGTATATTAAAGTGGGTAGGGCAGCGAAAATATGAGAAAATGTGCAAAGTGAAAAAGGTTCAACCCTTTTGGGTAGAGCAAGTCAGCAGGAATCCAAATACATGTGAAGAATATTTGGATCATTATGTTTTTTCTGCAATAAAAAATACAGCAAGGGGCGTAGGCATGGCCAATAATTTTAGCTAGGCCCCATGAACCAGCTCACGTACGTGATTGAACTACTCTAGCCGGAGAGAAAATTTTGGGTGCAAATTACGGTATTGAACATGTGGTGATTGATCGCATCTCAGCCGTCTAAAATTATTTTGGACGATCCAAATTTCTCCTCTCTCTCTCTTTTCTAAAATTCAGACCGTCCAAAATACTTTTGAACGGCCGAGATGCGCACTAGGTACCACGTGCCGGTGGGGCGTCCTGTGACTAAAGTAGTTACTTTTTTTTCTTGTTCTTGCCAGACGTAGAATATAGCCATATTGTGTAGTGGAGTATAATAGTACTCGTGAGAGGACCAATTTCCTATCCATAAGAGTTGAATTTTAAACTTCGCGCTCTAAACAAGCGCCAAACAATAATTGGGGCAAACGCCAAGCTTCTGTGACTAATAACTTTTACGATTGTCTGACGGTCTATTTTATGGCAATGATTGTGATGAATGTGGTGTATAAGTTTTGACATAATTATGCAGATTGGACAATTGAAGAAGGGGTTAAATCCTCTGTCAGTAACGCATCTGTCATTCGGGTCACCGTATCTCTCAACAGCCATAAAAACTGGTATCGTTACAGGTGTCATCGCTCTCGCGGTAAGTAAATAAAACATCTCTCTTAACTTGCAATTCTACGTTCCTTATTTTATACACTACCGCGCATGACCCATATTGGTATTCTTATCGATCTAGTTGTTATTTGGAATGATAGTTATGAGTAGGATCATTGTAAGATAATCTAATTGGAATCAAACAAATAGGTAAATTTTAATTCTGCAATCAAGCATGGGTCGACGTAGAACGAATTCGAGAGCAGAGCACTACAAGGATAATTAGGTCGCGAGAAACCAATGATAAGAAATTAAACGCGGGAATCGATCAGAGTACGTGCTGATTGATTGATATAACACAGGAAGGAATTGCAGTGGGCAGAAGTTTTGCCATGTTCAAGAATTACCACATTGATGGAAACAAAGAGATGATTGCTTTTGGGATGATGAATATTGCCGGTTCCTGCACCTCTTGCTATCTTACCACAGGTAACAAACTTTGAATTACATTCATTTCCTCCCTTTCATAACCTCAACTAGGCCTTCACTATACAAAAGCTCCGTCTTAACAAGCTCATCTTTTTTCTTTTTATAATTAGGTTTTGAGCCAACTTATATGCATCTCGTAAGACATATAGAGCATTATCTGTATACACATATGCATATAATTTAAAGGTAAATTACCGAAAACCACACCTAGTTTCTTAAAATTACAGATTGCCCCCACAGATTCTGAAAATTCTAAACTACCCCAGCCGGTTAAGCAAATTACCCACCTGTCGTGGTATTAGTGTTAGGAAATTCGACAGAATCTGTTTGACATCATCAAATCCTAATTATTATGTACAATACTATCCTTTTGTAGCTTGTGAAAGACAGTAGAGGTATGGAAATAACTTTTCAGTTTTCACAGACTACAATAAGACGATTTGGTCCATTGGAGTAATTAGGATTTGATGTTGTCCGATAGATTTCGACAAATTTTCCAACAACAATATCACGATGGGGGGGGTGGTAATTTGTTAGCGGTGATTATGATTTGTAATTTCCGAGACGTGAGGCACAATCCGTAATTTCTAGAAACATCAGGGGTGGATTTGGTAATTTACCCTAAGTTAAATTGTTGGGATTTCTCATTAATGCCCTTAAAATATCAACAATTTTACCTTAGTCCCTCCAAAATCTACTTTATCCTAGCTCTCCCTAAATAACACATATCAAATGAGTCCTCGATTGCGAAATTGCACCACTGCCTAGGTGGACTCTTTGCTTGAGAGTCCATTCTGTTTTCATTTTCTAATTGCAGCCAAGTTTCATCACTTTCATGTTTTTAGCACCAATTTGTTAAAAGTCAATTTTTTTTTATTTATAAAAGTACTAAAAGCCAACTTATTTCTCATTACCTAAAAGCCAAGTTGCTAAGCAAGTTGTTAAATCGCATTGGTGCTTTTAACAAATAAGAGTTGGGGGTGCTAAAAGTGCAAACGGGAAACTCACCTTGACTCACTTGTCTAAGCTTATTCTACCGAACATATTCCTCTGTTCGTCTTATGTTCATGTTTTTCTCATTTAACTTCTTTCCACTATAAAATTTTGGTGATTTTGCTAACCAATATATATGTTTCTGGACACTGTAATGAATTCCAGGGCCGTTTTCCCGATCAGCAGTGAACTTCAACGCAGGATGCAAAACAGCAGTTTCAAACATTGTCATGGCAATGGCAGTCATGATCACTCTGTTATTCCTTACGCCATTGTTCCATTACACTCCCCTCGTGGTGTTGTCTTCCATAATAATCGCGGCAATGCTGGGGCTAATAGACTATGAAGCAGCAATCCATCTTTGGCATGTTGACAAGTTTGATTGCATGGTTTGCATGGGTGCTTATGTTGGCGTGGTTTTTGGCAGCGTTGAGATTGGTTTAGTTGTCGCAGTATGAACCTCTTTAACCCTTCATTTATATAAGTTTCCAAAACCAGTTATTTCAATTTCAACATATAAACAGATACGACGCCATTGCAGGTTGGATTATCTTTGCTTAGAGTGCTACTGTTTGTGGCCAGACCGAGGACCTTGGTTCTAGGAAACATCCCAGATTCTAAGATCTATCGAAGTTTTGATCAATACCCAAATGCCAATAATGTTCCAGGAATTCTCATACTTGAGATCAATGCTCCAATTTACTTTGCCAATTCAAGCTACTTGAGAGAAAGGTTCGACAAAATTAAGATTTGATAGTGATATTCAAACTTAATTGTACTGTACAATTTAATCAGCATATAATTAACATGGAGCCTTGTGGATTTTTTTTCTTAGGATTTCGAGGTGGATAGATGAGGAGGAAGACAGGCTAAAATCCTCTGGGGAATCAAGCTTACAGTATGTCATACTTGATATGGGCGGTAAGTGATCATGGTTATCGGATTAGTGCTAATTATTTAGAGAGAGGTAAGTTATTCTAAACGCAAATTTTTTGCGTTGGCAGCGGTTGGTAACGTTGATACAAGTGGACTAGGCATGTTTGACGAGCTCAAGAAGAGCACTGAGAGAAGGGGCCTCAAGGTACATTTTAACTTATGTATGGTTTGTTTTCAACAAAAACTTGAAATGAGATCGGAGCTGTCATTAAAGTCTTTTTTCCCTTTAAGTACAACACGCCCTAATTGGAATTGGGGGACCCTGCTGACCGCAAGGTGGACAAAGGGACCTTATTTCTAGGGCACATTTGCATTATGTTCTTTGAACTTTCAAGCCCTATTAACATCCAATGAAATAAAAACCAAAATTATGGTGCTCCGGACTGGTAGTTTTATGCGTTTTGGAAACACAAAAAATGGTTACAATGAAGATCATAAACAAGAACTTCCCTTTCGTTTTTTAATTTTGTAGCTCGTATTTGCGAATCCGGGAGGTGAGGTGATGAAGAAGCTGAACAAGTCGAAGTTCATTGAGTCAATAGGCCAAGAATGGATCTATCTAACAGTGGGAGAGGCTGTTGGAGCTTGCAATTTCATGCTTCATACCTCCAAACCAAGAGCAGTGGTTTCAGAATCGGAGACATGGAGTGACAATGTTTGAGTTACCATTTGCACCTATTTCATCGACTAAAGCCATTCAAACGCAACAAATGGCTTGTTGTAACAAAAAAGAATTATGTCATACTCCTACTAATTTCTCTGGATTTTCACCTAGTCTTCCAATGTTCTGTGATTTTCGCCTACTATATGAATCCCATACTACCCCCCATAAGTAACTGACAATCCATAAGCCCAGTCAATTGCTATGGGAATAGCCTTGGCCATTCGTTGACCTGTCTTTCTTTGAACAACCTCAACGAATCCAATCCGGTCTTTGATATGAATGAATCAGTATGAGCTTTAGAACACGTATGTTGTAGAATATGTATTGTGTACGTGAAAGTATAAAGATGTCATGTTCTGATCACAGAATGACAAGTGATGTATAAACTCCTTATGCCCTTGACAAATTTAGAATCATGCATGACTTGTGTCATATTGATGAGGTGACCAACATATCTCAAAATTTGCAGTTTTGTGGTGATCATTTTTTACTCAATTAAGTTAAGATAAGGTTGACAGAAATTGCTCGTCCTTTGGATTTCTTTCTTTATTTTGCCCTTGTAATTAAACTTTAGTAGCATACTTGTCTGGCTCAGCAAAGAAACCCAAGTAGGTAACTCAGCCTCCATAACATTTTTCTCTAAATCAGTCAAACTATATTATAGATATTCTAACCATGAAAATGTTAAAAAGTAGAAATTTCAGAACACAAAATCCAAAGGACGGGCAATTTCAAAAATATTTATGCCCGTGGATCGTTCTCTTATATGCTTGAGTATTTGACAGTGATGATTCCCCTTGGCTTGAGATCTTTGTGATAGAGAATTCCACCATGTATTAACATCCAGTGTTCTCGAATCGATTATGGGTCTAATGCACTGGTCAGCTCGATCTCATACTTCCCTCGAATCGATTATGGGTCTTATGGTCTCTCGCTCTTTGTAACGTTTTGGGCAGTGCATATTGATATTCAAATGCCTACACCGTAAAATTGCAAGAGTCACAATAGCATTATGTAAACAATGCCATATGAAATGTCGAACCTTGTTAGAAGCTGGAATCCTCCACACATGATCATTCCATCCTAAGTTGCACATAATGCTTGAAATCCGGCGGTCAAGCTCTAGTCCAGTTAGTTGGTGGAATGCTTACCACACAATGGATTAGGGTTCGATTTAGAGTCAGACTGTAAGTAATTTCTTGTGAATCCCTAGTCTCGACGTAGATGATCTGTCTTTAACCGGGCTGGGTAGGAATTAATCCAATCCAGTGGTGGACGCTGGATGTTTATCTAGCAGGGGCAAACCACATGCATTTCTACAATAATAACAATAAATATATTCCATAAGTGTATATTGTTACTTGTTATGTTAGTGGAAGAAGCTAGATTGTGTGCATACACATAATTGCCATGTAATTTCCACACAGATAGTACGATTTAAAGAGTGTGTTTGTCACGGGAATTGAAAAGGAAACAATATATTGGGAAAAACTTTCTTCTATTGGTAATGAGTGTGGGTATACAAAAGAGAAACATGACAATTATACTAACACTAGCTAACCTATTCTAGGTAAGGTATTTACAGAAAATCAATCACAATCACTAAATGACTCAATCACAATCACTAATTCCTTAACCCTGTAATTAAGCAAATCTTCAATCTTTTCCATTAATACTCCCCCTCAAGTTGGAGCGTGTATGTCAAGAACGCCGAACTTGCTAAGGAGGGAACGGAAAGTCGGTTGACCAAGTGGCTTAGTGAACATATCGGCAAGTTGACAAGCTGAGAAAACATGAGCAGTTATAATACCGCCTGATTGGATTTGTTCTCGAACAACATGGCAATCAATTTCTATGTGCTTGGTTCGTTCATGGTAAACTGGGTTAGCTGCAATGTGAAGTGCTACTTGGCTATCACAGAACAATTTGGCTGGTTGTGAGTGCTCAATTCGTAAGTCATGCAACATGTACTTGAGCCAAGTAAGTTCACATGTAATGGAGGTCATAGCTCGATATTCAAATTCGGCTGAGGACCTTGACACTGTCGTTTGTTTCTTAGTTTTCCATGAGATAAGAGCTCCTCCAAGAAACACGCAAAATAACTAGTCACGGATCGTCTCGTGATGGAGCATCGAGCCCAATCTACGTCACAAAAACTTGTTAAAAGTAAATTTCCTTTGGCCGGAAAATATAAACCTTGTCCGTGCGCTCCTTTCAGATATTGCAAAAGGTGATGAACAACATCTAGATGAGGTTTTCTCGGTTCCTGCATAAATTGACTTAGGATGTGAACTGAATATGTGATTTCTGGCCGCGTGATAGCGAGATAAATGAGTCGCCCAACCAGTCTTTTATAGGTTCTTCAATAAGTCTCCTTCGGTGGGCAGAAGCTTAATGTTTTCTTCCATAGGTGTTGGTGGTGGTTTGGCCCCAAGTAAGCCTGTTTCATCCAAAATATCAAGAGTGTATTTTCGTTGAGATACCGAAATCCCATCTAGTAGAACAAGCAACTTCGACACCTAGGAAGTATCGCAACTAGCCAAGGTTTTTTATTCGAAATTTGGTGCGAAGAGAGATTTTAAGAGCTGAAATAACATTGTTGTCATTACCGGTAATAATCATGTCGTCTACATAAATGAGCACAGCTGTGAAAGAATTGCCAGAAACCTTAGTAAACAAGGAAGAGTCAGCTCTCGATTGATGAAAACCAATTTGTTGCATGGCAGTAGAAAACTTTTGAAACCAACTGCGAGAGGCTTGTTTAAGTGCATAGAGTGACTTGTTCAGTCGACAAACCATAGATTTCTCCCCCTGTCGACGAAAACCAGAAGGCAACTGCATATACACCTCCTCATGTAAATCACCATGAAGAAATGCATTCTGAACATCCATTTGGTGAAGAGACTAGTTGCGAACAGCGGCCACTATAAGCAAGCAATGGACAATAGTCAATTTTGCAACAGGAGCAAACGTCTCTGTATAATCAATCCCTTCGCGTTGAGTAAAACCCTTCACCACCAACCGAGCTTTGTACCGTTCAACTGTTCCATCCGAGTTGTATTTAATCTTGTACACCCATTTGCACCCGATAGGACGATGCCCAGTGGGGAGAGATGTAATTTTCCAGGTCTGATTTTTTTCAAGTGCACTCAGTTCCGCAGCCATGACCTCTCGCCAATTAGGATCCAAAATAGCATGTTCATATGTTACGGGCTCCACTAGGGTAGTGATATTACATATAAAACTTCGATAGTTGGGTGAAAGTTGTGCATAAGAAAGGTACCGAGGTAACGGATGACGAGTACCTAACGAAGAAAGTGACTGACCGGGAGCAACAATGGCCATGTTGTAGAGGTGGAAGTCACGTAGCATAGTATTTGGTTGTTTGACACGCTCGCCACAACGAAGGCAAGGAATAGGAGAAGGTGGTTGAACAGGAGGGTTGTCAAGAGTTGTAGGTTCAGTTGGGTTAGGTATGGAGGATGCAGATAAAGATGATGTGTTGTGTGGGTTGTCTGTATCGCAGCAAACGGGTTCAATTGGTTTTGGGCTGATTGGATTTGAAAAAGGCTGTATTTCTGAGTCATGAGGTAAGGGAAGAACAACACCATCTTGGTGAAGCTCTTGAGGATAAGTATAAAAAGGAAAGATTTGCTCATAAAAGACAACATCACGGGAGGAAAATATTTTGTGTGTACTGAGATCGTAAACCCGATAGCCCTTTTGACCAAGAGGGTAACCAGCAACGATGAGCTTGTTGATCAAATTTATGCGTGGGTTTGAGGTTAGTGGCATAGCAAAGACACCCAAAAGTACAGAGATGAGTGTATGTGGGTTGCTTTTTGTGGAGTTTTTGGTATGGTGATTGGTAGGAAAGAAGAGGTGTAGGTAGACGATTGATCAAATAACAAGCTGCTTGGACGTTTTCCCCCAAAAATTTCAATGGTACGTTTGCTTGAAAGCAGAGAGCCCTTCCGACATTCAAAAGATGACGATGTTCTCTCTCAACTACCCCGTTTTGTTGTGGGGTGGAGGTACATGAATGATGAAAAACAATTCCCTTGGTGGTGAGGAAATTTCTCATTGATAAAAATTCAGATCCATTATCAAATCAAAGAGTTTTAACATGACGATTAAATTGTGTTTCCACCCAAGAAATAAAAGATTGCAATATTCCTTGTGTTTCTGATTTGAAACTCATGAGATGTATCCAAGTGTATCTAGTAAAATCATCAACAATCGTTAAGAAATAACGAGCCTCATAATGAGAATTTATTCGATGTGGTCCCCAAATATCAGAATGTATCAAATCAAAGGGTCCTTACGAAGATATCAAACTAGATGGAAAAACTAAACGAGTCTGTTTGGCTAGAGGACAAATCTCACAAACATGTTTGGAATCAAAATAAATTTCTGAATTTGTCTTGGTAAGAACTTGGTGAGGACCGGAGGATGGATGACTGAGGCGTTGATGCCATAGATTGAAGTGTTTGCGGATGCTGTAGGTCAAGATTGGGTTTTGGTCTTGTGCTAGGTAGTAGAGGCCATTATGTTACTTGCCCAGGCCAATCATCTTCCTCGTAGTAGCGTCCTGCACAACACAAAAATCGGCAAAGAATATCACTATACAGTTTAATGCCCTTGTCAACTTGCTGACTGATAGTAAATTAACTTGAAATTGTGGAACTTTGAGCACTTCATCAAGTTTAATATGTGGAGTAACATGTAATGTAGCAATTGACTCGATGTGGGTTTGACCACCATTCGGCAACTGAATATTGGCCGACTTGGGCATACACTTCGGGTCTGTTAATTTAATTGAGGAAGTCACATGATCTGTGGCCCCACTATCAATAATCCAACACAAATTCGAGTGCGAGGCAACTATGTTTACTTTAGATGATGGTGTTATAATACCTGTGGCATTTGCAAAATGCGGCGAGTTACCATCATTGTTTTTTCGAATCATGGTCATCACTTGGTTATATTCCTCTGTTGTGAGTCTTGGTCCATCACTGGAAGATGAAGGCTGAGTCCCAGTGTCCGTCACTTTAATTGATTTTGCATGGTTTGCATTTGAATGACGCTGATTTAGAGGCTTCACATTCTTTCCATGAAGCTTGTGTCCCACTGGGAAACCATGTAGAAAATATCATCGTTCGACGCTGTGGTAATCTTGATCACAATAAGAACAATGCAGCGTATTCTTTTGCTTCTGAACTTGATGAGCTTGAATCATTTTGTTGTTATGATCTGCAAAGGAATTTGCTGGAGACTGTGACTTATGATCTGCTAGCATGTCATGGTGGTTCATGTTGCCGCGATTGAGAGAGACTTCAACCTGCTTCTCGTGTTGGAGGACGAGTGAATATACTCGACGTGTGTCGGGTAGAGGTTGCATTAACAGAATTTGACCATGAATGGGGGCATAATTCTCATTCAATCCCATGAGAAATTGCATGACTTTCTCCTTCTCATCCCTTTTGCCGAGGTTCTCTAATCCCCCCGCACGTGCAAGTCAGCGCCTCATTATAGGATGAAAGTTCATCCCAAAAAGCTTTCAGTTTGGTGTAATAAACGGAGTTGGATTGCTGCCCTTGTCTATGTTCCCCGATTTCTTGTTTGATCTGATAAATTCTCGAGTCGTTTCCTTGAGAGAAACGCTCTTGTAGATCTGCCCAGACTTCTGCCGATGTTTTAGTATAAATCATGCTGATTGCTATGTCAGGGTGAATAGAGTTCAAGAGCCATGACAAGACCATATCGTTACAGTGCTGCCATAAAGGAAAAGTGGCTTCTGTCGAAGAAGGTGGCTTGATCGAACCAGTGACGAAGCCGATCTTGTTCTTAGCACTCAGGCCGATTCGTATAGCACGGCTCCATGTGCTGTAGTTGTCTCGTTCAAGTAACTTGGAGACGAGTATCATACCTGGATGATCCAAGTGGTGTAGAGAGTAGGGGTCCGAGACATCAAGTGTGGCCTCACACTTTGGAGTTTCAGATTTGTTGGTGTTCTTTTCTTTCATGGTCATGGCTTAAGGTTTGCAGAAGCGTTGTAGGGCTTCAGAATCACCAGGTTTGGTGCTCTGATACCATGAAAAGGAAACAATATATTGGGAAAAACTTTCTTCTATTGATAATGAGTGTGAGTATACAAAAGATAAACATGACATTATACTAACAGTAGCTAACCTATTCTAGGTAAGGTATTTACAGAAAATCAATGCAATCACTGAATGACTCGATCACAACCACTAATTCGTTGACCTTGTAATTAAGCAAAACTTCAATCTTTTCCATTAGTAGGAATTGCAAGGGCCAATCTAGATTTTTTTTTTCCCTTTTCAAATGAACCTAAATAAACGAGCTTAATATTTGGAGTGGTGCAAGACTCGTACCCCTGACAACCCCTTGGGTCTGTTCTGGTTACGGATAAGCTGACCGGACGAGTGACGACCTCGAAGAAATAAAAAAAGTAAACTTCGGCGTGGGCAGCTCGTCTGCAGGCTGCAGCGTATGGGCGCAAACATTATCGCGCTAGATGACATAAATCCCGCGTATCGTCCTTATCCATATGCATATGCGATCAATTTTTTTTTTTTTTTGGGTTTGATCAGATTATCCGTGTGATCATGTTCCACTCTTAAATAGTCCACGGTGCCAGAATCAGACACATCCAGTGATCGGAATTCGAAAAAATATGCCATCAATGGCGTCGATTATTCGCCGGAAACTTCACCACAACCCTTCCACTCTCCAATTACGGCTGTTCTGTGCAACTCCGGTCAAGAACAACCAGAGTAACGGAACAAGGATTGAGAAAATACTAGTGGCGAACAGAGGCGAAATAGCGTGTCGAATCATGAGGACCGCCAAGAGACTAGGGATTCGAACCGTCGCCGTCTACAGTGACGCCGATAGTCACAGCCTTCACGTCAAATCCGCCGATGAATCCGTTCGTATCGGTCCGCCGCCTGCTCGATCTAGTTATCTCAACGCTTCGTCCATCATCGAGGCCGCAATTCGTACTGGTGCTCAGGTAAATAATAATTGATCCCCTTATTGTATTGTTTTCGTTCTATTTCCTGATTTCTAAGAGACAATTTGATTGCTTACTACTTTGTTGGGCGTTTTCACTGTTTGCAGTTGATTACTGTTGGTCCTCATTCCATTTCATATTCTATAATGTCTGATTTATACACGTTGATAATGATACGGGCTCGGTTCTGTTCTATCTTGATATGCTTTATGTAATGTTCCTTAATGATTTCCAATAAGTTATAACTGTAGCAATCACTGATTTACTGTATAATCAGTACTCTTGCTGTATGGTATCCAGAACTTTGGTCTCAACTATGACTATTACTCTTGAACTCACTGAATTATCATATCACTGATGCTTCTCATGAACTGATATTGATGGTTGGCAAGTGAGATACTGCATTGCCTCTTTATCTTTGTTGGTTTGTCTTCCTTTTCTATGCTGAAATTATCTCTGTGGCAATGCTAGAGCTTGAGTGATAGTGTTTTGGCACATGCAAGGTTGTTGTTTCAGAGTGAAAATATTTATTCGATAATTAGGCTATCCACCCGGGCTATGGTTTCTTATCAGAAAGTGCTGAGTTTGCTCAACTTTGTGAAGATGAGGGTTTTACATTTATTGGACCTCCAGCATCTGCTATCAGGGACATGGGCGATAAAAGGTACAAATCTGTGCCTTGTGTACTCTCTCTCTCTCTCTCTCTCTCTCTCTCTCTTGTTGGGGGATGGGAAGAAGAGAAAAATAAAGTTTTGGTCTCTTTATGTTGAATCTATTAGTGTTAACTTCAAGAATTGCATTTATTTAGTTTTTGATTGGCAAAAAGTTTATTGAAGAAACTCGACAAGGGTACATCGAGAAGGGGGAGGGGGCATCCAACCAAAGGTTGAAAGAAAAAAAGAGGATAAAAGAAAGTAAAACCACCAAAAAAAAAAAAAAACCCCAATCAAGCATTCAAGTCACCACAACCCAACACCCAACCACCTAAACCCCTAGAAACCCACAGCTGCCCAATCACCAACCCGCTGCCGCCCAAACTTCCATCACCCAGCCTCCTGCACAAAACCTGCAGCCACCCTGAGCCGCTGCTGCACTGTTACCCCCAAACATCCCAAATCGAAACCTTGCCACGCCGGCCACTACCGCAACTCCGTCATCAAGACGGGATAGAAGCCATGCCACAGCCGTAGCCTACCACCGTCTTCAATAGAACTGTATTTACATCTTTTTGCCAAGTGTATGTGGTGGTTTGTTCTCTTGTGCCTCAATTTTACCAAGTATTCTCAGAGCTCAAACGTTAGTTGTGCACCTGTTAAATACTGTTCCTAGACATATTAATTGATTCAGGACTTGGTACATATGACAATACGAGGGAGCAGGGATATCCCATTTATATTTGTTTCTCAAGTTATGTTCTGTTTTGTTCTCTTTCACCTCAATTGGTACCAAGTATGCTTACAGTTCTAAACCTTAATCTTGCTTTTGTTGTGTAAAGTTTCTAGACATGTTAATTGCTTCATGACTTGGTACATATGACAATACGAGACAGCATGTTGATATCTTCATGTGTGTGTTCATGCTTGTGTATACTATTCCCAATTTTTTCTCTTATTCATTTTCCTTGGGGAAAAGGCTATAAAAAGATTGTTCACTTGGATGGTAGTTCTTAATTAGCAGTATCGTGTTTAATCTGTCTCAGCGCATCAAAGAGAATAATGGGCGCAGCTGGGGTGCCACTTGTGCCTGGATATCATGGTCATGAACAAGGTGTTGACCTTATGAAGTCAGAAGCAGACAAGATTGGATATCCTATTTTGATAAAGCCAACTCATGGAGGTGGAGGGAAGGTGTGCCACTGGTTGTTTTCCGTCTTATAATTATTCTTGTACTATCATGATTGTTACCAGATAATAGTGGCACGCATACTGTTCTATACTTCATTCAACGTACTTTTATGCCACTTGCTATTTTATGTAGTTCTTGCCTTAATCCTCTTGGTTAATCATTTTACTTTCTTGAATCTGGAGTCCTTCAAGTTAGTAATAGTCATGCACACTGTAGATCAGCACATGCCCAGGTGTGATAAAGCAAGAGTGCTATTATAGTCTGGGCAAGTAGGACAATTGCCTTCATTATTTGTTATCTGCTGCTCTTTGACTTTTCATGTAACATGTTTCTTCCAGTCTTTATAACTCTGTGCATTAACACGAACCTATAAAATTTATGTTTACCAAATAGGTTAGTGGAGGAGTTTCCTAGTTATTTGAATTGCTAATAGGTTTCAGATTCACATATCGAAAACTGTATGATTGTCTGGTCATTCTCAGGGTATGAGGATTGTGCAAAGTCCAAGTGAATTTGTTGACTCATTTTTGGGAGCGCAACGTGAGGCTGCTGCTTCTTTTGGCGTAGATTCAATTTTACTTGAGAAATATATCACAAGGCCAAGGCACATAGAAGTCCAGGTACTCTTATCTTTAAGCATCTCTAGTTAAGTTCACATATAAACACTTTTAAGTTTGAAGTCCAGCCTGTGCTATACACTCAGTTCCTTAGTGTGTTTATGTATTTAATTTTAGTTTTGAAACCTGTAGTTGATGCATTGTCATACTTTTTATCAGGTCTTGATAAGAACTTAAGTTGTTTACAAGGCTTAGATGCTGATACATGTGATTCTCTGTATTTGTTTTATATGTGAAGGTTTTTGGGGACAAACATGGGAACATCTTACATTTGTACGAGAGAGACTGCAGTGTCCAGAGAAGACACCAGAAAATTATTGAAGAAGCCCCAGCTGTATGCAACTGTCTCTGAATTTTCAGTTTAGCTTTCTTGCTCTAGAGGCCTAAACTTTTGGTAGAAACAATGTTGATGCAGCCAAATGTCTCCAATGACTTCCGCTCCCATGTGGGTCAAGCTGCTGTATCTGCGGCCAAGGTCTGAATGCACTTTGTCAAGGATATTAGTATTGTATTATCTCAATCCCTAATATGTATATTTTAATTTATGAAGGGTAATAAGTCCAGAATTTGTCAATTTATTGAGGCAATATGAATCTTCTCATTTCTTTTCCTTCCTCATGGTTTAAGGTGTGCTCCTAGTCCTCTCCGTTTTGATTATCATTGAACCCTGATTGCTGCCGTATGTTATCCATAGTGCTGTAGGTCTTTCTTAGGAGACAAACTTTAATATCTCATCACACATTTTTTAAGCCCAAACCAAAATTTTATTGTGGATAATCTAGATAACTTCCCATTGGGCAGTTCCTATTCTCTCTTTTGATGTGGTGAAAATCTGATGTGCTTGCGCTTCTCCTGTAAATTTTCTATCCTCTTCTAAACTCCTCCACCAAGTTTTGTCGTGATCCATTGACTTGCTATTTGAGACTGCTTTGTCACCTGTGATGTATGGTTAGGCCTGAATGTAGTCGGAAGCGGGGTTTCATCTTTCACCATTGGATTTGCTTATGGCTTTTCTTTTAAAGATTAAGATTCCATAGGTACAATAAGCCAAAAAAATTATTTGATAGGAGAACTATTTTCTTGATTTGCTTATGGTATTCTCATGAGAATATGCAAGAATACTGCTGATGTTTGTGAATAAGCAAACAAAATGGAAATCTGGATCATTGAAATAGATGTGTGTGCATCTGTGTTTGTGTGTGTTTTTGTTATCATTCTTTCATCCTTGTGGTTTCTTTTGTAGCTTATATATCTGCCCAACTTTGTTATTGTAATCTTTTCCTTCACGTTTCAACCTTTGTTTTTCAGATCTATTCAACTAGTTTCACTAATGTGGCAGTTCCTTTCTGATTTCTAAAGGCAGTTGGTTATCACAGTGCTGGCACTGTGGAGTTTATAGTTGATACTTCGTCAGGACAATTTTATTTCATGGAGATGAACACCCGTCTTCAGGTGCTTTGATCACTTTGCTTCCTTTATGTATTCTCTGAAAACAGAGATCAATGTGGGTCTGTATTTGTGCTGTCGTAGGTTGAACATCCTGTGACTGAGATGATTATTGGTCAAGATCTTGTGGAGTGGCAAATAAATGTTGCAAACGGAGAGCCTCTTCCCATGAGCCAATCACAATTGCCATTATCAGGTTAGTTTTTTAACAACTTTTTGTTTAATTTTTTTCCCATTTTGAATTCTGCTCTTATTTTTATGAAAAACGATCTTTTAAAAATGTTCCAGTTGTGTATTATTGACAACTGACAACAGTATATACAAGTGTGTTCCACATGGCTGGTCACTAAATAGACAGAGGAAGGAGAATAACAGTTAGTTTTAAAAATTTCCTTTGCTTTCCTCCAGTTATGTAGCTGCTCAAATATAGCTACTTTACATTTTATTTTTTTAACTATCTTATAATGTATATAGAGTAGTAACAAAATGGAGTGAAGTAACTTTCCAGGCTTCATGAATGTAACTGGGCAATTCTTTGAAGAGGTCTTAATGCTAGGTTTCTTCCATTTATTTATTTATTTTTATTTTTTGTGTGTGTGTGTGTTGGGTTAGACCTTAGAAGTGTTTTACAGGGGGGATTCTGGAGTCAAATATATAATGCAACGTAAAGGTGTTCATTTGCATGACTTTTTTTTAACACTTTTTCTTCTCATTGAATACTAAACCAACATTTCCTTCAGATATGTGTGTAAAGAGATACATGAAGGACTAAGACTTGCTTACATATCTGAATTCATTGACAGGTCATGCTTTTGAAGCTCGAATATATGCTGAGAATGTTCCAAAAGGATTCCTTCCGGCTACTGGTGTTCTTCACCATTATCATCCTGTTCCAATTTCATCAACAGGTACAAGTTTATCTCAGAAGTGGGTGTTTTATGAACTAAACGCTCAAGACTTCTATGTTGGCGGCTTATAATAGTGTTACTTGCAATGATTCCTGATCAGTAGTCCATCAGTCCTTATAGAAACTGAATATACGAAAAGAAACTTTACATGCTCATATTGGATAATCCTAATTATCCTTCAACCATATACCTTTTTGGTCTAGTAATGCTTTACTTAGCTGGTCAACGAACAATGCAAGTAAGATATACTTTTGTATGATAGGTATTTGTAGAGGACAATCCCACTAGTTGTTAGAATGACATTTATTTGAATCTTTCCCTTGTGGTATAGATCTATTCTGATGTTCAGTCAATTCAATTTAGCAGTTCGGGTTGAAACTGGAGTTGAAGAAGGGGACACTGTGAGCATGCATTATGATCCTATGATTGCAAAGCTTGTAGTATGGGGAGAGAATCGTTCTGCAGCATTAGTTAAACTAAAGGACTCCTTGTCAAAGTTTCAGGTAGAGTTGCACAGGATATATGTCTTCAGTTCACCACACTTATAATGTTGGACTTCTAGCTTTGCGAAATAGATGGTTATTCTTCTGTGAACGAGGAAATTATAAATAAATAATATCTTCAGTATGATCTGTCAGCCTGGTGCTGCTATTCCATATTCTATTAATATGATCATTCGTCATTCCCTGGGACAAGGAAAAGGCACAATCATGTAAAGGATGACATATTTTCCAGATTTTTGTCTCAGAAGATCCCTTCAGCAAAATTTACCAATTGTGGTCATGTTTTTTGCTATTCCATATTCTATTAATATGATCATTTGTCATTCCCTGGGACAAGGAAAAGGTACAATCATGTAAAGGATGACATATTTTCCAGATTTTTGTCTCAGAAGATCCCTTTAGCAAAGTTTACCAATTGTGGTCATGTTTTTTGTGTGTGAAAGGTGAATTGCTTGCTTGGTTTATGCATTCTTGTGGATCACTGTGCTGGGTTCTTTGCATATATTTATCACTTCCCAGCTGACTCGTTCTACAGTTCAGTTAGTATTTTTCTTCCAAAATTTAGCAACAATTGCAAATTGTTGATGCAGGTTGGAGGTCTGCCGACCAATATAAATTTTCTCTTAAGACTTGCCAACCATCAGGCATTCCAAGCTGGTGAAGTAGAAACCCACTTTATCGAGCACTTTCGAGATGATTTGTTTAGTGATCCAAGTGATCAAGTATCGGCACAAAAACCCTTTAATGCTACTAAACTGAGTGCATCCATGGTTGCTGCATGTGTTTGTGAAAAGGAGCGCAGAGCTTTGAAGGAAAGCCCCCCTGGTATTGTCGAATCTCAGAGCTTGTCTTGCGATCTGTGATAGTTAAGCCTCTCATTCTGTATCTTATCAATTTTTGCAGGAGGGCTCTCCTTGTGGTATGCTCATCCCCCTTTCAGAGTTCATCATCATGCAAGGCGAACAATGGAACTTGAGTGGGTGAATGAATACGATAACAGTGGTTCAAAGCTTTTGACACTTTCTGTCACGTATCAGCCAGATGGGAGCTATGTCATTGAGGTACTATCTTACTATTATTATACTATGGCTCTTGACCATTACTTCTTTTGTTTGAAAATATTGTATTAAGGCTGAATTTGCGACGTTCTTTTATGACCAATTCTTACTGTTCCATGGGGTTTTCCTGTTCTTAATTACCTATTATGTTATCCCTTTTTTTTGGTACTTACAGACAGGAGATAGTACACAGGGTTTGGAAGTCAAAGTAGCACACTTGGGAGACCGTGATTTTAGAGTTCAAACTGATGGTGTAAGCATGGATGTTAGTTTAGCAGTTTATTCCAAGGTAAACTTTGTTTATATCCCCTTCCACCCCCAATCAAGAGTCCATGGGTCCTCTCATTCCAAGGATGTCTCTTATTCTTGCTTGCTTATCCGGAATAATATAAATGGAGTTCCTTGTAGAATGAACTCAGGGCATGCAAGGAACTTTTATCCACTTCACTGTCCAGATCCACCATTATGCATACCTTTGAATATATCGTGTTAACAAAGTTTGTGTTTCTCTTGTAACCATGTTAAATACACAAAAAGACACAACAAATCTCGATCAAAGTAAGCGTTTCTGATTTTGATCTTCTAGGATCGGAATGAGCATATTCATTTTTGGCACGGTCCACACCATCATTACTTCAGACAGAAAATGGGACTTGAGCTATCCAGTGATGATGAAATACAACACAAGCCAACTTTTGAGACAGCATCCCACCCTCCAGGGACTGTGGTGGCACCCATGGCTGGTTTAGTGGTTAAAGTTCTTGTAAAGAATGGGACAAAGGTTGAAGAAGGGCAACCTATAGTAGTCTTAGAAGCTATGAAGATGGAGGTCTGTTCTTAAGCTGGCCATAATTCTAGCCTACTTGATATTTCAATGTTGAAAGGTTTTGTGATTTACGTCTTTTGTTTCTTCATGTAAATAGCATGTTGTGAAGGCCCCAACTGCTGGGTGTATCCATGGGCTTCATGTTGCAGCAGGCCAACAAGTATCTGACAGTAGCGTTCTCTTTCATGTCAAGGTTAGGCATTTTCTTATCAAACCTCATCCCTTGTACTTTAGTAAATTCGTTACTTAGATATCCATAGTATTACTACCTCACATGAAACGCTAATGGTAATCCCACAATTGTTTGGGAAAGGATTTATTGTTGATGGTAAGTGGTATCTTTGATTTTCTTGATTAATGATTTCTGGTTAACTTGCAAATAGTTCAAATTACAAATTGAGTGTGTCAAATACTCACCATCGTGGTTACAAACTGATGATAAGATTGACTGCAAAATAAGTTTGGGAAATTTTCAAAATTGAGCTAGAAGTACATTTCTTTTGACTCATCACACTATGGACTGATCAAATTCACTCAAACTTAGTTTGATGCAACTAACATTTCAGAATAAGAAAAAGAAAATCCTGTTTTGTTTGTCAAATATGCGAGAAAATGGAGTACGATTATTGGTCACTGAAAACTTTTATGTATTACAGTTTCTCATGCATTGACATACGCAGTCATTGCCATATAGCTTCGCTTTTCCTGTGTTGATGGATAGCTGTTCTTACCAATGGTGCTGCTTGTCGCACCTTCAGAATTAGTTGCAAGCCAATATTGAGTTATAGTATCATTCCTCACAGTGACCATTTTGCTGCCTTTGAAATGAAGGAGTTTACTTCAAATTCTTTACCTTACCATTCCTTGAGCCTGATAGCACGTAATTTTGGTAATTTGTCTAGTATAATAGACTATCTTTTTTTGCCAGGATGAATGAAAAAAACCTTTGACTTCGAGTCTTTGCTAAGGAGGAGAAATCTCAACTGTAGCTGCACCGAGGCTATGAGAAAAATGACACATGATGGCACATAGGGCATATGTTGTTTCTTTTTTTATTTAACGTCTTATAACATTCCAAGATGTAAAATAATAAACCTCCATGTAGATTAACCCAAACCTAACGTCCTTCAAGATGGAGCTCTCTCATTCTTGACACGCATTCATTTGGTCTTTTTGTTTGTTTTGGATTAGTGTATCCCTTGGCGTGTATCAATTGTTAACTGCTGTTGTTGCCGAGTTCCTTCTCCTTGCAGAGGCTTCCTTAAAGGTGCAAGGGATGAGGGATTTGGCCATCTCTAATCTTTTTGTTGCTACTTGCTAATAAGGTTTGTATCTGCTTGTTACATTTCCCTTCAGTGTATTTGGTTATTCTTGCATCTCATGATTTTCATTGGAAGGAAGAAATAATATACACGCTTGCGATGAAGTTTTAGCTCACTTTTAGTGTAGTAGTAGCATTTAGGCGTACAAGGAGATTTTTTGAGTCCCATAAAAACTCTATTGAACTCTCTAGTTTCCATTTAGTATGATTTTCAAACCATGAAGAACGCGTTTGATTGATCCTTTGATGATCAACATAGAAGTTCTATATGTAGCAATTATTTGGAAATTCCTTTAGTTCTATTTCTCTTTCTTTTTTGTTAGGATAGCAAGAAATTTATTCATTCAATATATACGTTCTAGCTTTCTAGGTTAAAGGAGTTGGTGGTTGTCAAAAATTGAATCATGTGGTTGTCAGAAACCGGCTTACACATACCTCAATTAATTTCCATTGTCTGGTAAGAGAGAGACCATCCACGCCCCGACTTAGGGATTCACTAAAAATATTTTCTTGCGGCTGGACCCCAAGGAGAATTGAATACTGGTCAACTGAGACTGATTCAATTCCCCTCCATTGGCAGAGTGACGTAAACAATGAGCACCTGGGCATGCATACGAAGTTATGAGTTTTTGGGCCCAGAAGCATTTGCTTTTAACACATGAAATCGTTCTTGCACGTTGAATTGAATCTTTGCTGAAGAGACTTCTTTGAACTTTTCATGTGGACCATTCGTAGTGGCCTACGAACAGAAAAAAGCCGTTTTTAAGTGCGTGGTCGAGCAAATTTAGATTTCAATATGTCACCCCTTAAAATTTGCTCTTGCAAAGGCGTTTGAACAATGACTTCTCC
The DNA here is from genome assembly GCA_963854785.1 of Vaccinium vitis-idaea. Taxonomy (NCBI): domain Eukaryota; kingdom Viridiplantae; phylum Streptophyta; class Magnoliopsida; order Ericales; family Ericaceae; genus Vaccinium; species Vaccinium vitis-idaea. The sequence continues at coordinate 3,341,254 of OY978216.1, read as the reverse complement.
ACCTCCTCCTTCCACCTGTTGAAATCTCAATCACCATCACACACTTCTCTCTCTCTCTCTCTCCAACCTTTAGTAAGCTTGTTTGAATAAGAAGAAAATAAGAGCCAATAGGTTCGTGTTGAATTGGTAGTGCTTTATTTTTTTATCCAAAAATCGTACGTCTTTTCATGGGAAACACTTAAAAGGGTCGGAGAGAGTATACTATCACGGTTGAATAATATTTCTGTCTTATGTTCTTCTATATACGCTAGGTCTTTTTTAATTTTTCCACATTCGTTGCAAGAAAATTGAAGGCCTTCAAATTGGTGCGAAGAAAATTAAAGAAAAATGCAAGAAAGTACTGTAATTTATTTAAACAGTCCGAAAAGTGGTACAGTTTTTAAAATAGATAAATTAAATGTGACTGTGCTAGTAATTTATTTAGTATTTTGAATGTTTTCTTTGTATAGGATTTCATAAACAATTAGTAGCACTGCCTAAAAAAGACAACGAAAATATTATCATCTACTAGAATTTATTGGGTTTAATTTTTTTTTAACATAATTGGATTTAATTTTGTTCACCTTCTTATTACTCTCCCTCGTATTGATTAAGGTAGTGTGGATTTCATAAAAAGTGATGTCATCTTTACCGAAAAGTGTATTGCAGGGGTGAGACCTACTCCATTAGTGTAGATCCCACAAAAAGTGATGTCATCCTTACCAAAAAGCGTATTGCAGGGGTGAGAGTCGTGAGATACTGAGACCCCATTTCAACCAATAAAAAGGAGGATAATGTTCAACCTCGTAGTATTCGGGTAATGTTTCTCCCAGATTATATTTAGACAGGGGTGTCTTAAACTTCTCCCCCTGCAAGGGGATATGTATATCGGAAAACCTATGGATATAGACCTATAAGTGCAGAAAATGCACAGAGGTGATCAGGGACCCACTTGTGGGTCCCACACAGATGATCAAAACCGTTCATTCATCTTAGAATAATTTTCTGAGAGGCCCCGCAAGAAATCACCTCGATTCGATATTCGTAAGTGGTTAATCCAATATCTCCCCTTTTCATTCAAAGTCACCGAAAAATTATTCTAAGATGAATGAACGGTTCAGATCATCTATGTGGGACCCACAAGCGGGTCCCCGAACATCTCTGTGCATTTTCTGTAATTAGCGGAGTCCTATGTATATACCGGCTAAATAATATCCGGGTTGTAAAATGCAAACAAACAATAGATATACCCATGCCAGAAATGTATATCTGGCTTTATCCCATATCCCCCTCTCATATACCTCTACCAAACAGGGCGTTAGGGTGAATAAAATTGCACTCAAATTTACTTCTTTTCATGGAACAGAATATATTGTTTCTCTTATCGACTTTTTCAACTTTTTATTCAGAAGTCTAAAAAATATCTCCTCACAAAAAACTCTCAAAACCTCAAAAAGCTACAATAAGAGAAACAATTTCATTTCTGTTTACAACTTAAAAGACAAGAAAAAAACTACGAAAAACACACTCCAGGTCGAGTACTTTTCAGGTAAGCAACATCTGGACTGTAGCCCACGGGTCACGATCACCTATGGTCTTCCTGTCGTTTTGAATGGTCTTCGAAAATCACCTCTCCCTTTGAGCTCCCCAAAAGACCATGATCAAAAAATTCCAAAATCCCCCATAAGACAATGTAGGCCTCGCAAAGAAGTTTGAAAATCACATTTGGGAACGGAAATTAATTTCTTCACTCTCTTTTTATTCACGTTCATTCTTTTTTCGTCTTTATTTATACTCCCTCCGTCCAAAAAATATAGTTCCTTTTAAGAGTTCGTACTACTATTCAATGTTTATATATCTTATAATCTATAATGTTTTAGGAGATTTTAAAAACTTTGTATTTTAGATTTAATTGATATTCATCAAACAAGATATCTATATTGCATATGAAATGTATTACCGATTGAAAGATATTAATCAATTTTTTTATCATTCGTCATTCCTAATCTAAGAGGAAAAATCTTGAGCCTCCCTTACAAGACCGCCATTCGAAACCTTGAACAAACTGAAAGGTTCCAACCCTTGATTGCTGACTAATTGTTGAAATTCTCTAAAGGAGAATTATCTTTAGTACTGCTTCATATTTTGTTGAGTAGAGCTGCAAACAATTAATTTTACTTCATTGCTAACAAGAAATTGTGGTGGAGAATAATGACTTTTCAAATTATTTTGATTTTGAGCATCTTCGTTACGATGCCAAAAGAATGTTAACCAGAATATGCCATTTAAGAAATCAGAATATTACTGAAAATATACCGTATTGAAAGTCAAAATTAAAACATGAACGAAAGAATTTAACCGTAACCAAAATCTTATATATATCTACTTGTAGTCACTAGTCAGCGTATCAAATAAGATTTATATTGAATTCGAAGTTTTTCTTTACTCGCAATCTATCAATCATCATACCATTTTACTATTACATTGAGTTGGGTAAGAACATTATGCAGGAAAAAATGAAATTGATTGAAATAGGATCAGGCACCTCAACTATCAAAAAAATAAATAATTAATGTTCATGATCAGATCATTTTTGTTAACAAATACTTAAAACAAGTAAAAAAATTACTTAAAGACCCAAAGATCCGCACAACTAAATGAACTACAAAAAGGGAAAAAAATGGAAAAAATAATCATTGGTGTTGGAAAATCACAGTAACCATCTTTCCACAGTGTTGAAAGTTGCTGCCGGCCGTTCCAGAGCAACTGATTTAAAGATTTTGTACTTTTGTCTTTATTCAAATTTTTTTTTTTTTTTTGTGTTTGTAAGTTTTGCGTCAAACTTTTGATGATAGTAAGTTCGTCTCGACGAGAGGAATTAGAATTGGGTAAAATTAAGACTTTTACCCAAATATTTTGGGAGATATATATCCAATAAAAGATAGCTTAATTTTGATGCAAAACTAATAAATGCAATTTTTTAAATAAAGACAAAACTACAAAGTCCTTAAGCCAGTTGCTTTGGAACGGGCTCAACACATCAAGCTTAACCTCATACTGGTCGCTGGTTGTTAAAATCTAAAAGCATGTTGCCGCCAATGCCATTGCTTTTGAACGCCTCCAATCGCCGCCAATTGCCAGCTTCCCAGCGATTGGCAATTGGCAATCCAAAAATAGTACACTAATGCATTACAAGATTGTAGTGCACCTTACGTCCACCGCTCTTCAAATTCTCATCATTATAGAGGTCGTTGAAATAATTACTTTGTCAAAAAAATCAAAATTGAATTGATATGAGCTGAACCGAGATGAGCTAGCAACAAAATAATAGATGATCAATATGATTTAGAGGATGAACTGCAAGATAACTTACCTCGATCATGTCTGATTAGTTTGATCTCTATAAATTTAATAATTACCATAAAGAACAACATCTAAAAACAAAGTATATAAAATCCAAAAACTATCAAAAGAAATTTTAACAGAAAATTTGGAAAGAGCCCGTGATATTAATTACTTGAGCCCAAAATAAAATAAATAAACTCAAACTCACTTTTAAAACCTTAAGCCTATAAGTTGAGAGTTATCCGGCATTTTATTACTAAAACCCAACCTTTAATATGTTTATTTGATGCGGGACATAAAATTCTCACATGTTCTAAGAAATATTTTAATTCAATCAATATTATGTCACAAATATATTTTATCATATCAAACAATTTAATCGTATATATGACGAAGTTCTAACAAATCTCTTAATTCAATCAAAATTATGTCACAAATATATTTTATCATATCAAACAAATTAATCATATACATGACGAAATTTATCCAAAAAAAAATTCACTCTTATAATTATGACAAAGTGTTTCCACTATAGTATACTCTAAATTTAGGATGAGTTTCCACTATATTTTTTTATTTTTTATTTCGGTATTTTCGTTTGTTTTTTTTTTAATTTGTTAGATCAACGATTTAATTTTTGGATTAAGCATCTGTCTCGGCAAAAAGAGGTTAAAAAGTAACAAATTATGACTAAAAAAAACTCACTAAAGATGAAAAAATACCAAACAGCTGGTATCATTTGTCTTACAGCATCGTCTTATATGAACATTTTTCAACTTTGTTCCATATTTTCATTTTTTTTTTATTATTCTCATTGAGACGAATAATTAATGCCCAAAATTACAGCGAAAGACTAAACCAAAATTACAAAAAGTAAAATGTAGTCAAAAAATATTCTAACCCAAAAAATTTAGTGAAAACTCACCTAAAATGTCAAAAGATCCAACCGAAAGTACACTAGTACTGCCTTCCTCCACTGAGTAATTATTCAGCGCTTTCGGAGTATAACATGGCGTTGCCTACATGGTACCGCAAATCATTTACGTTGCGACAAATTATCAGGCAGAAAAAATTATCATTCACTTCGTTTAGGTAGTTGGGAACGGAGACATAATGTGGTAACGATCTTTTATTCGTGGAACGTACCCTGTCTCATTGCCATAGTATTCCAAATTACCTACTACTCCACTACAGTGGGGCAGGGACCCAACTCCCAAGGTTCTTTTAGGGCCATTTGCAACCACACGGAATTTATTAGGTTCGGCTTCTTCTGTTAGGTCCAAATACAAAAGCTTTTCGACCACACAAGTAAAATCCGGTATAAACACCGGCACAACATGACATGAATTCTTTCTTTTACGAGTGGAAATGGTATACGAATACGAAAAGGTTGATAGTGCTTGTCATGCATGGGGTCGGGGAGCCGCTATATGAGGAGGACACCACCGCCTTCCATTTCCTCTCTCTAAAAATGTGGTGATTCCTCTCCATATGTAATCTCCTCCAGGATTCCATTGTATTAGCTTGAAGTTTCCGCTCTCTTTTTTCTATATCTCCTTTGATTTCTATTAGCTTCCCATAAAGATAAAGATTTGGGTTTTATTGTTTTTCCTTTTCAGTCACGAATTCAGAGTATTGGGTCAATTTCTTTTGTGGGTTTCATTCAGTGGTTTTGATAAGGGTTTCCGCTGAGTCCACTTTCACGCTGGAATTTCATGAAATGATTTGATCTTCAATTACTGGAGTTGGGTTTTAATTTTCTGCTCTTTTTTTTTTTTTTGTTAAGTGTTAAAATCTTGGTGGTGAAGCTTGTAACTATGGAGCAGAAGGAAAATTCAAATGTAATTGCTAAAGCAAAAATATTGCTAATTCTTTTCCTGAACTGATTTTTGTTTCATATTCTTCTTTTTTTTCCCTGCTTTTGGGAAATTTTTGGGGTTGAAGAAATTAATTGAATTTTCAAGTCTGCAAAAATGGATTTGAAGAGTGTTGAGGGAGGTAATAAAGATGGAGAGAACGGGTTGGATAAGTCTGATACAGAGGAGGGGGTGAAGGCAAAGGACGTGGGAAGTATCAGTAGCAAAGATATGTTCTTCAGAGCTGATAAGATTGATTTCAAGAGTTGGGATGTACAATTGGAGAAACATTTGAGTCGGGTTTGGTCGAGGGATAGGGAAGCTCAAACGAAGAAGGAAGTGTGGGAAATTGATTTGGCTAAATTGGATATAAGAAGTGTTATAGCTCATGGGACATATGGTACCGTTTACCGCGGTACTTATGATGGCCAAGATGTTGCAGGTTATTCAGCTATTCCCTTTTTTCCCATTCTGTTTAGTGAAACAATAACATATTTCATTTCTGTTTGATTGCACATTTTGTCTGCTGCCTACATATGTATGTTTTATATTCAGGCTACTTAAAGCTTTCAGTAGATTTGAATTGTGATATGCTCAGTTTGTACCGATGTCGTTTAGATGGCATCATTCCATTTAATCTTGGTATCTGGCCAGTGAAACCAATCTTTTGAACTGGGTCAAGGCAATACTTGATTTTTGTATCTTGGTTGAAAAGATATGATACTTTGTATAGATTTGTTGTGTCGTGGCAGTCGAAATAAAACAGGAAAACAATTTGCCCTCCTTGTTTTAGTTGTTTGTCCGAACTGAAAGTTTCGAATTTTAAATTGTCTGATTAATGTTACAGTGAAAGTACTGGATTGGGGGGAGGATGGTATTGCCACAGCTGCTGAAACCGCTGCTCTTCGGGCATCGTTTCAGCAAGAAGTGGCTGTTTGGCAAAAGCTTGACCATCCAAATGTTACTAAGGTAAATTTTTTTCTTTTGTCTTCTTAAATTCTTCCTCCTCTTTGCTAACTCGTGAAGTCTGATGTTGGCATTGCTTCTACATTGCAATACCAGATGACACTGCCCATGAGTTAGTAGAATAATTTACTTCAGTTATGGTATGCCTTTGACTGGCACATGTGATCTGATTACAGTACTAACGAATCTGCTGGCTAGTGGCATAGATGGCAGCGAATTTTTTTTGTTTAACTTGACAACTCAGCTTATTAATTTCCAGTCAGACACAAATCAATCGGTTTTTTCTAACTGATTTTCATTTTCTAGCCTTTAGAAATATGTTTCCATCTCTTTTGTTTGCGTGTTGTGTGAGTGATTGTTTTCTCTTCTATATTTATCGAGACACTTATGTTACTTCTTTGGTGTTAAAAGTTCATTGGAGCTTCTATGGGAACAGTAAATCTCAAGATCCCTTCCAACACCTCTCTTGATGCTATTAACTCCCTTCCTACCAGAGCTTGTTCTGTCGTCGTTGAGTACCTTCCAGGAGGAACACTAAAGAAGTACTTAATCAGGAATTGGCAAAAGAAACTTGCCTTTAAAGTTGTGATTCAACTTGCTTTGGACCTTGCTAGAGGGTGAGGCTAATTTCTGTCGGTAATCGTTGAGATCCAAATGGTTGTGTTAATGTTTTGCCTCTCTTTCTTTTCTCAGTTTGAGCTACCTTCACTCAAAGAAGATTGTACACCGGGATGTTAAATCAGAAAATATGTTGCTAGATTCTCATAGAGCTCTGAAAATTGCTGATTTTGGTGTTGCTCGAGTTGAAGCTCAAAACCCCAGGGACATGACTGGGGAAACTGGCACCCTTGGATACATGGCCCCCGAGGTACTGATCCTTGTTACTCTTCCGCTCTCAATCAATTTTCGTAGTGGATAGTTGGAACTGTTGAATTGTTTGAAGCTCGATAATTTTATCCTACTCTATACGTATTCTATTGTCAATACGTTTGGTACGCTTGGCACCATAGTCGAATGAATGTCCACCTTTTCTCCATCTCAGTTTTCTTGTCCCCGAAAGGAAAGACATCTAATGGAATAATTTTGTAGGTCCTCGATGGCAAGCCTTATAACAGGAAATGTGATGTCTACAGTTTCGGCATATGCTTTTGGGAAATTTATTGTTGTGACATGCCTTATCCTGATCTGAGCTTTGCTGAAGTATCTTCTGCAGTGGTTAAACAGGTTAGTCTATTACTCTCTTACGTAGGTAAAATTGATGTTTCAAGAATTTCAACATTTCTGTTAGGTAAAATTAACATGTATCTAACAGTTGAAAATGTATGGGAACGAGGTACAGATAAAACTGGTATAGAGGACTTTATTCCAATGGTTGGATAGTACTTTTTTTATATGGGTCCTCAAGTCCTACTCTGCCTCTGAGTTTAGTAGTTCTTCTATCCCGTCTTTGCATGCTTCATATATTGACAATGGTAACTTTTATGTTTGATAGAATCTACGTCCAGAAATTCCTAGATGTTGCCCAAGTTCAGTGGCGAACATCATGAGGAGATGCTGGGATGCAAACCCAGAAAAACGCCCTGAGATGGATGAGGTCGTGAAGCTATTAGAAGCGATTGACACAAGCAAAGGAGGAGGCATGTTACCTAACGACCAGGCTCACGGATGCTTCTGTTTCAGTTTAGCTCGTGGTCCATGATTTATATATTGTCACTACTTCTTCCCCCTTTGATATGTGACTCTTGTATGTTCAGACAACAGTGTCATGAAGCCGTTCATCACTGAATTGCTTGTTTTGGATGGGTTTTGAACTTTATCGAAACGTTCGATGGTGCACCAATGTTGAGTTTTGTAGCAGGTCCCTCCTAATCAAGCGTGTTCCTGTCAGTTGAAATTTTGTACTTCCTGGTGCTGTTATAGCATTTACAAAGATTTTGGCTGCAAAAACATAGTTCTAAGCCAAATCGTTTTCCAACTACGTGGTGCTAAACATTTTAATCTGCATGGTGTTGGATTAATAGTGTGAGGCTCGTGCATGCCGTTCAGATCAAGGTTAGGGTGTGTTTGAAAAAATCAACTTCTTCTCAACAATACATTCTCCTTTGAAATATATCATCCATATGATTGCCAATACAAACTCCTAAACAGTGATACAATCTCATATCAAGAGTCGAAACCAGAATAAACACCACTGTCCCGTAGCAACCTCTTCTCTTCTTCGACGTAACTCTTCCCGCGACTAGCTTGACCAATATCTCTCTTCCTCTTTTCCTTTTGGGAAAATGAAAAGTTCTTTTTGTCTTTCTGTGTTTGCACATTGGTTAGCTGCTCTCCTTCAATAATTGCATCTCTGGTTCTTCGTCTTTCTTCGTAAGTTTCTTCCGTTTCATTTGCTGCACGACTTTCCTTACCCGTAGACCAAGACCAATCTTTCTCTTGGTCGGTTTCCTTTGGAGGAGGCACACCCAAGATTGATGGTCCGCCTTTATAGCCATGTTGACTCAAAGCTTCAAAGTTTATAACCTTGCTTTTTCGTTTTTCAGAATCAGCTGCATAAATGTAGCTAAAACAATGGTCAAACCGTGATTTATGCATAAGAAACACAAGAAGAATTGTTCGCAAATCCAAAATCAACAGAGAGGCACAGAAGTCAGAAGTCAGACTGTAATAATTCCACTGCAAAGATCCTTCTTGGTCTTGCACTCTAATAAAAATTTACTAGTAACATAATTTCTCATAATGAAATATTAACACATTCCTTCACTTTTATACTCAAATAGATATATTTACACCTAGTCTCTTTAGGTTCCCTCATATCCGGCATTGATTTTGAGCAATCCTGATCTGCCTTCCAACAGCGATTTCCCCGTAGTGGTGTAAATCCATTAAATGGCTAAAATGTTATACATGCCATTATGCCAAACTAAAGTCTGCCCAAAATTACCAAATTCATATCTTAAGCCTCAAGAAGCAAGGCATCATCGGTAAGGATGTCTTGTACCTAACACTCTTTGAGGAACCGTGACTAGGGTGATTAGAAAGTAACCATATTCCTTCATTCTAGAAAGTAAACAATATTCCTTCATTCTGTTCGTTGGAGGACAAAAATATTCCATAAGCAAAACGACTTTCGGTCATTTGGTTGGCGCCACAAATGAAAGACGAATGGAGCTGTTGAAACTTCAGGTGATAGGATGCGCATTAAGTGCATGCTTTTTGCACATGGAGTAGTTCACCTTCTAAGTATTCAAATCTGTATCCCCACAAACAATTATGGCATCATTTCACCACTAGAATAACTTGAAAATCCTTCCACATACTACAGAGAGAGAGCTTATTCCCGCTGAAAAGACAAAGTCCAGCACAAGCATCTTTTAGTGATTTTTGAATCTGCTTCAGCACTCCAATTTTGTTATTTGTTGTCGGCACTTAACCACAATCTACTTGCATCCGGGCTTTGTATACGTAAATACTTTTCATGAACAAATGATATCTCACAGGTTCATCTTGTTCCTAAACTTCTCAAAAAATAGACCCAAGTAGGGATATATTAAAGTTATTCCTTGGGTACATGACAAGGTCCTTGAGTAGTTATACAAATCCTAATCGCTTACTCAATCAAGAAGAAATGACCCGCATGTAACTAATAAAGCAAAGCGGCAACAATAAATAACATAACCAAGTTCATTATAAGACAAGATAGAATTGTTTTTTGAACATGAGCATCACTAAAGACATTTGTAAAATATTTACCAGCTGATGGTTGTTGCAATGAACAAAAATTCTCAACTCGCAAAAACTTGACAGAGAACCAGGAGGACAACAAATTACCTCCAGACGTTTTTCCTTTGGAGTGTT